>JAUZNK010071797.1:0-13971 GCA_035046665.1 Euphysa ruthae
TACTTTTATTTGTAAATTAAGGTTCGTTGCTGTCACTCCGTTTCTAAGCTATGACAATATATTTTTATATAAGTTTTAGTTAATTCTAATTCATTTTTAGTAACCAATCATTTTAGGATATTTTGCAAATTTTAATTCAGCAGGGTTTTTAACCAATAGAATTTTAAATTTTAAGA
Organism: Euphysa ruthae; assembly: GCA_035046665.1. Lineage (NCBI taxonomy): Eukaryota > Metazoa > Cnidaria > Hydrozoa > Anthoathecata > Corymorphidae > Euphysa > Euphysa ruthae. Next base: position 177 of record JAUZNK010071797.1, read on the forward strand.
ATAATATAATATAAGAACGTTAGAATCTAACAAAAAGTATTTTCTTGTTTATGTTTGTTTATATTTGATATTGATCAAATTTTGTTGCTTTTGCTCACATATTAATAGTTTTCTGTTATACGAAAAATTTTCTTTGTTTTCATTATAAAACTAATTTTATAATGAGCAGATGATTTGTAGAATTATTTCTCTATTGTTGGTACATGTTGATTTGGTAAAGTGTCACCCACCTAGCCAGATTCTAAGTACTCAGGTTAAACTTGTTTAATTTTGTTGATTATTTGTTTGTAAAACAAATGTTGAGGGACCACAATCAAAATAAGGCTTTGGCTTTTCTTGTGCTTATCCCTGCCTTCAATACAGGACCCATTTTTTTGCAATATTGTGCTATATTGAAATTTTTAACATTTTTTTGTTGTATTTTTTTTTTTTTTTTTTTTTTTGATAGTGAGTAGATATTTACTTACTTACTTGCAGGTATTCAAGACTCAGATATTTTTTTTAAAGGTCTGTTCTTCAGGTTATATCTGAATGAGGATTTATTTTGCTTTATGTTTTTCTCACTATTTTCATCTTATGATAGGAAATTTCTGCCAAATGCTAAAATCGATGTCTATGAATCCAGCAACAAAGTAGGTGGACGTATGATGGTTCGTGAAATCAATGATAACAAATATGAGGTTGGTGGTACTTTTATGCATGACAGCAATAAATACTTGAATCATTTTATTGATGAATCAGGTATAATTTTATATGGTTTCATTAAAAAATCTGTGAGCATCAAAGTCATGTGTTTTTCAAAAAAACTTAAAAAATTGAGAAAATATAGCTTGAGCTCTAGTAAACAAGTGATTTTTTGTCAAATTTTGAAAACACCTATCTAAGGAACATATTTAACGTATGTGATCACCTTCGTAAAATTTTCACTTACACTTAAATTTTGTTGAAATTTTTCATATTGATGTTTAGTTATTCTAATCATACCATAAAAATATATTGCAGTACAGCCTAATATTCATCAAAATGCTAATAACTTAATACCCATTTTTTTAGAATTCATTAACCGTATCCACTTTTAACCGTATCCACTTTTAACCGTAACCACTTTTTATTGGTGGTATTTCAATTTGATAGAGTTTCATATGACTTTTTTTAATTCTGTTCGTTTCATTGTTTTCTGATGTTTCAACATTTATAACCCATTACTATTTTAATTTCATCTTTTACTGGATTTACAAGCATACCTAGAAATATTAAGCTGAAAACAGTTAGAAATTTCAGTTTGGGATACGCTTTTAAAACCTTGGTTGTAACTTTCAGAAGGACATTAAAACCTTCAAATATGACGGAATAAAACGTGTGGAAATAGGGAAAATAAGGAAAACTTCTGGAGTGAACGGTTTAGGATGAATAATAAATTGCTTATTTTGTTTCTCATTAAGCCAGAAAAAATTTCTTGGTAACGTTTTTATGTAATAAAAAAAAAACTGGAGGTTATGTTAATTTAGCTCATGATTAATATATTTTAAATTCCATTTCTTTAATATTTTGATCATTAGTAAAATCAGTTTTTTAAAACTTTTCTTCTTTTTTTAATTTTTAGTAGGATAGATTGCAATTGTTTCATTCACATTCAGATATTGTTATAGATTCTCTTTTTTTCCAGCTCTCTTGTTTTTATTGATCATAATGCAGCGAGATGTTAATGAACTTATAGATTTTCTTTCTGAATTAAATCCAAAAAGTCTGAGCATTTTTTTAACCAACATGTAAAAATTCAATAGTTACTTTTGAGGTATTCCTTTTTAAAAATCCTTGTTATAGTTGAGAGAAATTGTAGCAACAAATATTTTATTTTGCATTAAAAAAAAAAAAAAAAAGAAGTTTCAAAATAAGTAAATTTTTGAGGTCTTAAAAAGGTGTCAAAAATTTATTAATAAATCAAAATAAATATTTTCTAGATATTTTAATGTTTTTGGTATAAAACGAACTTTTAGACTTAGAGTTAACTTAGAGTTACAGGTGTTGGTGTTGTTTATAGACGGTTTTTCTTTTAGTACTGGACCCAAATATGGTCGTTTTTTGGACTGAAAGGGAAACTTTCTCTAAAACTATTTATTGATTGTTTGATATTTTGCATGAAGTTAGTGGGCCATAAAAGGTTTTTTTGGCTTTTGGTTTGTCAGCTTAGTCATAATATATTGAGAAAGAAATAAGTAAGTAAGTAAGTAAGTAAGTATTTATTCACTATCAATAAAAAATTTACAAAATAAATGTTGAGAACGTCGTGAAAAAAAAAAAAAAAATTTACTGCATACCACAATATTTTAAACAACAGGTATTGATAGCAGGGATAAACACAAGAATCATTGTGGTCCCTATAATAAATAATCATGACATGGTTTTAAATAGTTTGTTAAAGCTACGTTTCAGGAGACAATCTGCTCCTGTCTTCATTTACAATGGTTTAAAAGTATATTTACAGTTCCTGCATTATACTTTCAAACCATTCAAAATTGGAATTTCAGGATTATTTATAAACTCAGAAATCAGAAACCAATAAGTTTGCAAGACAATTCAGAATTATACTGAATCAACTGAGCTTAATTATATAAGTATTTTTCAGAAGAAATGAGTTGTTTCCATTTTGTGTCACTGACAAAATATACGAAATACGAATGAGTGAATGTTTTCATTATAATAATATTATTTTAATGAAAGAGGCATAATATTTTTGGACATATTAGGTTAGACTAATTCTATTTAACTATGGGTGGTGTGATGTTATTACTTAGCATACCGTTATCATAATTATCAAAATTATCAAAATTACAAATAATAATAGTAATTTATTTTCCAAACCAATCCTATATTTGATAGTTCTTGACAAAATCCCATAAAGTTCATGCAAAACGTGTTAAAGAAAATAAAACAGACAAAATAAAAAATGAAAAAAAAAAAATAGAAAAGAGAATATCAGTCCGATAAATCAAAGATTAACGAGAGAATTTAATGACAATCTTTATTGAATTGATACCTTTCTAACTGGAGAATGGAGGGAGTTTGAATTAAAATAATTAAATTTTCAAATTCATTTACAAAAGAGACAAGAGATTTAATCCAATCACAGATTCATCGATAAGTGATAGAATACTTACGATACTTTTACGTTTTATGTGGTGGAGCATAAAGTTTCCCATTATCAAAACTTTTCATGGTTGTGAGTTTTTCGAGTACCAGTAAAGAAATTTGAAATTGAAGATGGAAGATTTTTGTTGATAGAATCGAACACAAAAAGAAGATTTACTACTTTTACCATAGATGAAGGTAAGTGAATTTTTAGTTCCGAGGTATCACGTCTAAAACTTTGAAAGTTTATAATTCAAATAGATTGTCGTTGAACTGAAATTATTTTATTGATATGATAATTTCCTGTTTGCCTTCAGATTTGATAGCAATAATTCAAGTGGGAAGTGAAAATAGAGAAGTAGATATTTTTAAGAGTAGGTTTATCAACAATGCAACAAATTTTACATATACTGTTAGATCTATTCAACTTTTTTGAAGTTCATCTATGTTAAATTGCCATGAAAGATTGAAATCTATTAAAACCCCAAGGTACTTATCAAATTTAGAAAGATAAAGCTTTTTGCCATTGAATTTGATCTTGATTTCGCTATTTATTGGATTCCAAGGTGCTGAGAAAATATTGAATTTTATTTTGTCTACATTCAGGGATATTAAGTTGGCATTAAGCCAGTGGACTATATTCTTTAGATCAAAATTTATATTTTTACAAATTGATTGTATTGATGTATTAATGATTTGTGCCATCAGCAAAGTGATGAAAAGAGGAGAACTTGTCAGATTTATGTAAGTCATTCTTATAAATCAAGAATGACCTAAAACAGATCCTTGAGGAACACCGCATACAGTAGATTTTAGAGAAGATTCATGCCCATTAATGGAAACAAACTGTTTTTGATCATATAGATAAGATTGAAACCAATCCTTTGCTATACCAGGAATGCCATAATACTCCAATTTGGATTAGAATACTATGGTCCGCAGTATCCAAAGTTTTTTGAAGATCAATAAAAATACCACATAGTATCAAGAGCCTCTCTGGTTTTTTCTGTTATGCTTATGAGAGCATGAGAGGTTGAATGTTTAGATTGAAACCCAAAGTATAATTGTTCAACTCGGGTTGATTATATTAAATTAGATGTTAGGGTTTAAGTTCCTTTATGGAAAATATTTAGCAGTTGTCCAGTGAGAAAACCTAAATCTAAATACATCTAAATACCTAACATCTAATGCTTAAAAATATTTTCTGCTTTATATCTTATTTAAAAAGTAATGAAAGGCGGGACCAATTTAATTTTTTACGGACTTTTTGTCTTTTTTGTCTCATTAGAGTTGGTCGGTCAATTAAAAAATAAAAAGTCAAAATTTCTGTTCTAAATGGTGATTTACACTATGTTTCAAAACAAATACAGCATGGTTGTATTTTACAGATCGAAAGCAAATTTTATTTTTTGCATTCAATGTCTGTGATTTATAGTTGTTTCTTTTTTATGTTTTCTTTTTATCTAAATGTTTAAATAAGGGTCACACTTTAAAACCTTTTTTATAAAATTTTAAAACAAGTTTAATCATTTTTCATTTTTTATTAGTTTTGGTCAAAAGACGTTGATTAGATCTGTAAAACACCAAATCAAATTGTTCTCGTCTAATGATTATAAAGAAATATTATGAACCAGGTAATGGAAATTGATTTCCCAGCAGATTATGCATTTTATATTTCAAAAAATAATGGTTACCTGTTAATTGAAAAACCAGATAACAATTTACTATTGTTAATTTTTTACTTTCCTGGAACGAAATCACCGTTGTTTTTAATTATTATTGTTTATAGGGCTGGAGCGTTTATCCAATGTTCTTGGCTCAGCAGGAATATATGATGGAAAGAATTTTATTTTCAATGACAGTACATTTGGCATTTTCAAGAAAATTGGATTTTTTTTTCGAGAAGGATTTTTAAACATGAAGCGGACATTAGACTATGCCAAGAATGTTTTGACTCCTTTTTCAAAGATATACGAATTGCAAGATCAGCACAAACCTTTCAGGTACGAAATGTATCATGGTTATTAGGGTGAATATAATTATAGTTTTGGCTGCTATGTTGGGATATAGATTTTTAAAACTATGTTGAAGGAGTCATAAAATCATCCATTTCCATTTGTTTTTCAGACACTTTTCTCACTATCAATTAATTGTTTTTAACTGAAATTTTTCATGATGTCATAGTCAAATCGCTAAATTAAAAAAAAAAAAGAAAAGTCTTCTGGTAGTGAATCCAAATTGGGTTGTTTTAAGCCTAAATTTTTTATTTTTTAAACGTCTCAAAGTTGTTCAAGCAATAGTATCGTTTTCTTTTTTTTATTTTTGCATGAAATTAAATATAAAATATATTTATATTTATATTTATATTTTGATCTTATCTGCTATGTATTATGCTTTTTTTGGGATAGCAAAAAAAACAAAAACAGAACTTACAGAACATTATTCCAGTCAGATTATTTAATTGCTAGTCAAAGTAATTCTTGTTAATTAATAATTTAGTGTATAGCTTGAAGGTGTTATATGTACGGCAATTTGTAATGCATATCGTGCTGAAAATGAAACAACAAATTTAAAAAAGAGGGATTTATTTATTTGAAACAATTTATAAAATTTTAATAAAGGCAGTTAATACTGACCGATTTAATATCTGTCAGCCAACCTATAATTCACTGACTGGTGTTTCAAACCTGCTATTTATTTTAATTCTAAGAGATAATCAGTTGTTATTTTTTTATGATTGGTTAAAAATTATTAATAAATAATATTATGATGTGATAAAAACATCTTGGAGAGAGCTCCAAGACGCTACAAGTATGGCGTCATGGAAGTTTTCCGTCAATGTACATTGGATTTGCAAAATTTTGTGAATTTTAACCACCAAATATCAAAAATATTTCACCAGATACCCATAATGTCTGTGTTTGTGCCAACCAAAAAAATATTCGTTTGATATTTGTTGTATTAGGACATTATATTATCTTATATTCGGAATTTAATGACTTTGTGAATCAATTTACTTGTTGCGAGTCTGTACTTATCATCGATTTAGCTGGTATTTTGATTTATTTTGTACGCCTTTTATTTCTTGCTGAAACATTAATTGCTGAAACAGGTGAGGGAGGTCCATTAGTGATTATTCGCTTTTTATTTGTGTCTGCGTTTAAAACAGTTTTTAACTTTTATTTTCTCTGTTATTTTTCTCGGTTGTTTTGTTTATAAAAGTCATTAAATTAAGATTAAGGGAGTTGAACATTGTAAAATATTTTCAATTTTCAGGTATTTGGGTCAATTAAAACAAAAAAATAAAAACTAAATTAAATAAATAATAAATAGATATATAATAAATTAATATTAATGAGTATTTCAGCTTCATTCTTATCGCTGGTCGAAATTTATTGCAGGTCGAAATTTATCGAAATCCAAAAGTCCAATTGAGCTAAGATTTGTTATACTGTTTTAAAAAGTTGCATTAATAATTCTATTTTAATGTAGTTAATATGATTTAGTTTTACTAAATTTAGGGAAATTTTCATTATTTGACATCGATATGAAAGTATAAATTCCTAATTATAAAGAATGTCTGATGAATCATCTTTGTGCCCAAGAATTTAAGAATTTTTCTATCTTGTAGAACCTGCGAAGAAATGTTTATATGTCTAGGTGGTGAAAGTTACTTAGAATATTCAAAGAAAACAATAAAAGAAGTCCTAGTCGAGAAAAATGTTAGTAATCAGGTAATAGATGAAGTTGCAGGAACATTTTCACGTTCGAGATGTCAAGGATTAGAAGTAAATTCTATCACAGGTTTGTTATTTTCTAATATTTTGGTGATTTTTTGTCTAATAATAAAAATTATGTGTAATTTTTTGTTTTTTATTTTTTTTGTATATTTAAGAGGATAACTTTTTATTCTTATGGCAGTCTACCAAAAGCTCTAATTCCCAGACCTTAACCAGATCATTTTTTTGTCCAAAAATTATTTTAGAGGTTTTATTTTTATTTTTAAAATTATTTTTGATAATTTTCATATCTTTTCAAACTAAAAAAGTGAAATTTGGTCCAAGAATGACATATTTTGATATTTTTCCAGAAATTTTTTTTATTTTAAATGATATGATATTTGGCCTTTTTTTGAATTATCATTTATCAGATATTTTCTGATTGATGAGCACTTTAGAAGGGGTGAGTGCAGCCCTCTGAATTAAGGTCCGCATTCAACCGTGCCGACCTCCTTGTCGACCTATATTTGTTTTAGGTTGGCAAAATTTTTCCAACCTAATAACCTTAATATATTTCTGAGTAAAATGCATTTATATTGATAAATTAAATTCTATATCATTCAGGCTTATGTGCAAAAGGTTAATAACGCCTTGGTAGGAAAAAATAAAATTTTTTTGGGTACAAAAAAAAAAAAAAAAAAAAAAAATTGTAATTAGTTTTAAATTTTGTAATGCATGTGAAACAATTAAGAAACTCATAACCTGTCTAGACACCATCACTCATGCATTTCATTGTTGAGTTTTTCACACAGTACAGAAGAAGTGAACTGCAAACCGTTTTACTATAACTAAATTGGAGAATAAAATCATGCTTCGAAGGATATTGTATTGAATGATTGAACTGCAAACTTAAGATTAAAATGATAGGAGGACAAAAATAATGGTTGCCATTTCTTACATGTTTACAGGAAAGATTGCATTTTCATTTCCCAAATTTTTTTTTTATCTTATTTTTTAGTTAGTTGTTCTATAAATTGTAGTGACCACCATAACACACGTAATACACACAGCATACAGTCATTTAAATCAACACAGCATTCGAGAGGCTTATTTAGTACAACATAGGTGCTTAAGTTTTAAATTAGCGATTAAGTGCATTGTTTAAAATTAAAGTGAAGTTACTAATTGTGTAATTGTTTTGTAATAATTATCATCATTATTTTAATTAAATAATAACTATTTTTTTTCATTTTAGCGAATTGCATCTGTTTTCTCGATAATGTGTTTCTGTTTCTAGTGTGGAAAAATTTAAAAAAAAAAAAAAACCGTAAAGATTATCGATTCAAGTCACTAGGACTGAAAATTTTGGATAGATGTTTTTTTCAAATTCCACCCGTTCGTATGAATACATGTGTTCCTTTTCATTCATTTCATATAAACACTTTCAAAACAAAACAATTATTCTGATAGTTATCTTGTTTCATAAAATCAGTTTTTACTCTAATTCTATTCAAACGTAATATTTAATTTTATTCATTAGAATGTTTTTTTAAAGTACTGCACATTCTGAAGACAACTTCACGCTCGCAATATTTTTCGTGGTACAAAACTCTGAATGAATTTATCAAACTCTCTGTATAAATGCGGTTTTAGGAATGTTTTATGAGCATTTTCTACACCATGATCCCCCTCGAGACCTGGCTCGTTAAAACAGGTTTATTTGGTATAATGCCATTTCTAAATGAACGAGTCACTATGCTGAAGAGCAGATCCTAGATAATACATAGCTACCTTCTTCACTGTGGTTGGGGGAGGGGGTAGCAAACCTTTGTTGTAATAGCATATAGCCATCAGGATATGGGAGAGAAGCTAATGTATGTTTTTTACCATATTATGACGTAATTGACAGTCATTTTGACTTATTAACTTGTCTAGAATTTAATTTTATAATGAGGAATTAAAAACATAATAGATAAACTTAACTAAAGTAACATTAGTGATTAAAGATTTATATAATTTATATCTGTTTTGATACATTATAATGTCTGCTATTTTCAGATTTTTGCTATAGTTGATATTACAAAGAGAAGAGTAATTTCTAAATTACAAACAACTGTTTTTCATATTTTAAATTCGTTGATATTTTACATCCTTCAATTGAGCTCCATGAAACAGACTCTGATTTTCGTGATCTTTTTCTTTTTTTTAATTGTAAATCGATTGTTTTTTTATTAGCCATTTCTGAATTGCTTTGTTTTGATAGCATGTCTTGATTGTCTAACTGTTGTCTTGACTTTCTAGTATTTATTTTAAAAGTAAAATTAAGTCTATAGAGTGTATTTGATTTTTAGGATTTCAACCCCCGCACATGCACCATTTTATAGAAAAAATGCTTATAGTATATTATTGGCTGTAAATTTAAAACCAGATATAGTTGAGAAAAAGACAAATAGTGCTTTACAAAGAAGAATAGATGTGCTTTCAAATAATCTAAAACTAAAAACGTTACATCAAACTTTTTCTCCATTTATGCAAGCAAGCAAAGATTTTGTCAAAAAAAAAAACTCCAAACAATTTCACTTTTTTGGTTTAAACAGTTATTTATGAAAAAAATGGTGGAAAGTCGTTATGATGACACCTAATGGCATTTTTATATAGGTTTAGGGCTTCTAGATCATGAAAAAAAAATGTATAGCATATATAAATAGGAAAAAATGAAATAAACACAAGAAATAAAAAAAATAAAAAGTATCATTCTCATCTTCAAATAACAACTTATATTCCTCATTCTCTGATGTGGTAACTGGGGTATCCAACAATCATTTTATAGCATTTAGGGCATAGCACACCTCAAAACATTCGTTGAGGCATAGACCAACACAACACATCCTACACCAATAACTCGTATCAAGACAGAGTCCTGTTTTGCTTTTGCATAATATAAATAATTTTTGTCGTATCGTTCTTGCTTGGGTTTAATATATATTCGGAAGGACAAATATCCTTTCCACATTGACATATTTGTCAATGGCAAGGCGTATAATATGCTTTCTTTCATATTTTGGAACTTTTCTATATAAACTGCTGCCATAAAAGCCTTGACAAATAAAACCTCAACTGTAACCTAAATTTTAAAGTTGTTTGAAATCGATGATGCGTTCTTTTTTCTAAAGTGTATCAGAGCTTTAATCTAAACTTATTTACAATGTTTTATGAATTAAGTATTATTTATACAGGTGCTTTTGGTTTGGCTCCATTACTTGGCGGCAATGTGTTTAGTGTAAAAGGTGGAAATTACCAAGTTTGTGAAAAAATATTTCAATTAACCAGCAGTGAAATCCTATTCAATCACAAAGTTCTTTCTGTCAACAAAACAGAAAGTAATGGCCGTGTTTACTATAATGTTGAATGTGAAGAAAAGAATACCACAGATGTCAATTATGACGCAGTTATTGTTGCAACACCAATAGAGTCACCCGGTCACTACATTAAAAGTAACACATGTTTGAATTGGCCTAAAATAGGTGATATAGGTTAGTACCTTTTGATTTTAGATTTATTAATAATTTTTTTTTATAGTTCATAGTATAAAAAGGAGGATTCTCTTTTTTATTTCCTTTCATTTTTTTTATTTTTTTTTATTTTTATTGATTTTTGGTTAATCCCTTTGCATTCATATCCTGGCGGATGCACTGGTTTCAAATTTTTTTGCACAAGCTGCTTGAAAGCTTTCTTCAAAAAATCTGAACAAGTAAATTCATTTTCTACATGTTATCTTTTAAAAAAAATGTATGGTGCATCATTCCTGAACTTCATAATGGTTACGTGGTGAAGCAGAGGTCAGCTTCCTTTTGAAGCTTTGTCTTGGTGAAAGCTTCATTTTCCCATTTTCTAAAATCTTTTGCATTCATTTGAATAATGTTTTTCATATTTTATACGTAATCCCTCGTGACCTAACTTTGCAAATGAGGTATTCATCAGGTTCAGTTTCCAACCAAATGTGCTGAAGTTTAAAACCACACTTTTTTTTAAAAAGTCGTACAAGTTTGTCAGTGATGGATCAACATACAAAGTATGTGGGGCATGCTTTTGTTTGTAGTGAGATATACCAGGCTCAAATGTTTCAATATGCTCATGCATGGACAAAACACTCTGTTTTGAAGTAGAATGGTAGAAATGGTCATATGAACCTTGGCGGTCTTCAGCATCATGACTGTTTAATGCTATTGTCAAGAACTTGTCAGAAGTATACCCTAGGTTATTAATAAACATCACTTAACGCACTTCAACTTTTCTAAGTACTTTCTTGTATGTTTTCTTTTGGATTTTAATTTTCCAGTTTCTACACCATCGGTTGATTTTACGACTCTTTGGCTCAACTTGAAACACATATTTGAGAATCCAATTTCTCCAACTTTTGTAAGATATATCCCAATAGCCATATGACATGACTACCTGATGCAAACTTTTATTTTTTGGTACTGGGTTGAAATATGGTCTTGTTTTTTACTAAAAAATTTTTTGAATTTAACATGAAGTTAGAGGACCATAAAGTTATAGTATTCTTTTTAATAAATAAATAAATCCTACAGTTATATATATTCTTTTTAATTTTGTATGAAATTTGTATACAAACAAAGTGCAGTACTAAAGTTAGGAACTTTTGCAATATTTAATTTTCTGACAAAAATATAGAGTTCCAAAAAAATTGTCTTTCCAGACTGATTAAGTTCTAAGACTTCCTTAAATCAAAACAGTTATCATTTATAGACTAGATTTATATGAAATTTTGTTTGCACTCCAATGGTTTTTAAGGATAGAAAAAAAATTCAATTATCAATCAGATTTGGTTGGTGTTTAGATCTTTTAAAAACAAATAGCAACTTTAAAGTTATAAGTTTTAATGAATTTAAGTCTTCTTTTGAATTTATATAGCTCATGTTTTTTTTAGGTCAGTATACGCCTTTGTTTATAAGCTTGGTGCAAGCTGATGTGAACTTTACACAATTTGGATTAAACTCACCTGATAAGTTACCCACAACGATTTTGACAACCACTTCATCTGACTTGCCTTTCACATGTATAAGGAAGCAAGCACCTGCATCTGGTGTAGAAACAGGCAAAGCTGTCCACAGGGTATGGTCAAATGAAAAATTGACAAATGAACAGTTAAGAAATATATTTTTGATGGATGAATCAACACAGTATTTTTTGTTTGATGTGTACGCAGGACCCAAATTAGCTGCTCCTGAAAAGTATCTACCATTTGTTTTTGATCAGGGAGTATTTTTTGCATGTGCTATGGATCGAATCGGGGGTAATATGGAGAGTAATGCTATTGGTGGAAGAAATGCTGCTCTTCTATTAAAAGAGTATTTGAAGAAATGATTTTGGGTTTGGTAGCCAGTCTTACAGATTTAATAAAAGAAAAAAAATTTTTGATTTTAATTAGAAGTTGTTTCAGGGGTTTTTTAACTTTTTCCATATTTTCAAATATATATTTTTGCAAATTATCCGGGCTTTTCAAAACATTTCCTAGTAATTCTGAAGTTTCAGGATAACTCAGGAAAGTTTTCTATCAAAATCACATTTGTTACTTGTTACTTGTTACTTTAATAGTTTTGACTATGGTGCTTTCTGTTACTTTTATAATCTAAGGTTATTCTACTAAAAAGCTTGGATTGGGTAAAAGATCTGCTATTTTCATTTTTTCTATGTAAAATATGAATCTTCCTCTTTTTTTTTTGAGACTTTTTAATTATGTAATTTGTATTGAATATTTAAAATTTCCTGATAATTTTTGACATTTTTGTAAAAATTTGTAAAAACTATATTTTGAGTGTTTATAACAATAGAACCTATAACTTTCATGTCGGTCAAAAATTCCCAGTTCTTTTAACATTATTATTTTTTAGAGAAAAACACCATGATATTATATCCATTCTTTATCTGAGATTTCTGACACTTCTTTACTTTCACCTGTTGTTTCCTGTTGTGAAGAAAACTTTCGTCCTTTTCTTTTTTTATTTTTAAGTATGATATAAAATTTTATCGACAGAATACTGTAGTTCATATTTTCAAACCCCTTTGTAAAATCTTTGTATGTTGAGTCTATGTTCTGACCTTGCTTAAGTATTGGCAGAGCTGAGTCTTAGTAATGCAGAAGCTGGGTAACTGGTAATCTGAGTTAGTTTGCAAAAATTATGTGTATTTCTCATCAGGTTTTTTAGTTCTAGTTTTGAAAATTTTACTTTAAAACTCTAATTTATTGCTTTTTTTCCTCTCCTTTTATGTCATTATTATGATCTTTTGGACACCTTCAGGCACCTAAGTTTTAGTTTAAGCTGTGTCATTAACTAGAGCAGAGCAATAAAAGATACACTTTCAGTATTTCTTTAGCAATTTCTTAAATAGCTTTATAAATGAATTTTAAATATTGATCCACTCAGATCACCAATTACTCTTTATTTATATGTAATGACAGCAGGTAACTTTAGGAATTTATTTATTTATTTATTTTTTTTTTTGAAAGCTAATAATCAAAGAGGCTTTGCACAATAAGCCAAATATTACTAGAAAATGTTTTTTAATATTATGTAGCTGTATCTATATAAAACAAAGTTTCTGTTTGTCTGTATGTATGTATGTCTGCTCCACTAATCATCTTTGCTGGGGAGGGTTACTTTCTGGGAAGTGCTGGAAAGAATCAGGTGTCTTTGAAATTTTTTCAAAAAATATGAGTTTTTTTTTAGATTTTTTCAAATTTTTGGCCGTATATAAAAAAGTCACATCTAAATAATAAAATCAATACTCACTTTTGCTGATATTTTATTTTGTTTTCTTGATAAAACTGCTTTCGCTTTATAAAAGTTCTAAGTTAAGATACTAATTTAGAATTACTTTTATATTTATATATAATTATATATATAATTTTAATTATCGCTTAA
>JAUZNK010071808.1:0-30442 GCA_035046665.1 Euphysa ruthae
TCAATAAAATTTTATAACTCATGACATGCGTTTTATATCTTTTTAATTATTAATGCCTGAGTTGACAAACACAAATAGGTTTGTTTTATTTGTTTTGTTATAGGGTGATGCTCTTAATTGTTTGAGGCTTCTATGTCTTCTATCTATCTGCAAGGGAGGTAAATTTAAGCTTTTCTTTTAAAACAATATATTATTGACCTTATCAATCTCTGACATCTGTCTCCACTCAAATGTATTTTTTTCATTTTAAGAAAAAATTTAGGAAAAAAAATGAGAAGTTAACATTTCATGTATTTTGAAACAATTTTCTAAATAATGTGGTTAAATTTTTTTCCTGAAATTGTTTTTTTTTAAGAGGAGCATTTTCTATTCTTTCCAAAATTTTGTGTTTGTGATAATTACTCTAACTAGGAAGCAAAATTGCCAATCCAGATTTAAAATCCCAATTTTTTTATTTCTAAAATTTTATGTGAACTTTTACATATTATAAATGTAAAAATACTTGTCCAAATGATAATATTATTATTATTATTTTTTTTTTAATCCATAATTATACCCATAATGCTTCATTATTGAGGAATTTTGCAAATATGGTAAAAAAATTTTTGCTGATCCCATTGCGATGTTTTATGAGTATGGCTAACATTTCGTTTGATTGTGAGAATTTCTTTATTAGTTGCAAATACTTAAAAGGTTTGAACCTAAAAGAGCAAGCAGCTCTCAAGTAAATAAGCCGCCATCCCAGTTGGAATAAGTTTTCAAATACCTCACAACGGATTAAAACAAAAATTTTGCCAAAAGAAAATTACGCCAAGGTTTACCAAAATTTTATTAAATTTATTTTATTATATCCATTTTTAAAAAGTTTATATACTAATTTGTCTAATGGTTCTTTTTAACCTTTAACTACCACAGTCAACTTATGGCAACATTAAATTGAAACACATCCATCGCCATACACTGGACAAATTTTCACTTTCCCAAACCTAAGGCTCTCAAATTAATTTCCACGACAAATAATTTTGTCTAAATGTTGATCATAATGGACAAAAAGGGTTAATTAAATAAATGTAAAAGTTTGAAGTTATGGCATTTAATCGACAAGTTAACTAAGGCCACAACTGACTTGCTCAGTGTTTTTGATATGATTTTTTAAAGAAGTTCTATTTGTCTAGTAATGGTTCTTTAAAACTTAGCATTTTGAGAATTTTCCCAACATTAGATTTATGAATCTTTATAAATTTTGTTGTTTGCGTTGCTTGCTTGCTTGTTTGCGTTGCTTGTGCTGCTTGCGTTGCTTGCTTGTGTTGCTTGCCTGCGTTGCTTGCTTGTGTTGCTTGTTTGCGTTACTTGCTTACGTTGCTTGCTTGCTTGCGTTGCTTGTATAATGATGTTGTGCATGTCTCACATAGATAAAACTTGACATGCAACATGAATTAAAGACTTTACAGGATGTATGACATGTCTTCTAATTGGAACCAATACATATATAATTAGAAGGATTAGAAAACTCTTCCTACCAATTCATCTAGGATTAATTATATAAGAATAATTGTAATATAATAAATTTGGAGAGTAATCTTTAGGGATTAGCAAATAGTTTATAAAGCCAAATTTGTATCTAGTATTTATCTTTTATATCATGCAATGATAGAATGCTGATCAAACATTGAATATTTAACTTTCGGTATAAACAACAAATATTACAGCTTGCGTTGCTTCCTTGCGTTGCTTGCTTGCTTGCATGCTTTGCTTGCTTGTTTGCGTTGCTTGCTTTCGTTGCTTGCTTGCTCATTCGCTCGCTCGCTCACTTTCATATTTATTATGAGGTTTTTTTATGTCTTAATTTTCGACCCAGAGTAATATTTTTCAAAATTTTGCTTGTAAGTAAATAATCTTTTTTTTTTTTTTTTTTTTTCTAAATTTTGGTAAATTTCTCATAATATTTCAAAATGTAATCTTTTTCAAAGTTTTTATGATTGTTTTTTACTTTAGAATACATAATTTAAGTATAATTTAAGACATAGTTTAAGTTAAGAAATTAGTCCTTAATTAGTCCTTAATCCTTAATCCTTAGACAACAACTGTCTGTTCTGACAAGATGCTCTATACAATTGCTTATCAAATCTTAACCATTTAATTTATTCAAATAGATTTTGATTGTTTTTTCTAATTCCAACCACTATTTTAAATTTTGTTTAACCAAGTCTCGTAGCTCTACATTAAAAGGTTTAAATTTTTATTAAAATTTAATTTAAGAATTAAGGCATTAATTGAGAACAAAAATGTGTTTATATAATGTATTTTATCTTATTTACAGTCCTTTGCATTGCTTTAGATTAGAAAAACAAGTCTTGATTAAAAAATTTATTTAAGATGTTTTTGGGTGGTTTCTTTAATTCTTAGACTCAAACATATTTAGGCTTTGAGAGAACTTTTCGGAAAGTTGGCCATAAATGATACTCAGAAAAAAATTAACTTAATTTTTATTAATTTCTTAGATTGATTTTCTGTTTTCATAGCTCTTTATCCAGGATTTTCATTTTACAATTTTTTTTTCTCCCTCCTAAAAAAAAACAAATATAATAGCACCATAGGGGGTTTTTACCTTCGGCAAGCAAAATAGGCATTTATATGCAAAAAAAGCCAATGGTGACTAATAAAAGAAATATGTTGTTAGTTTTTAAAAAAAAAAACTAAATGTCATTGAAAAACATCAAGCTTTTACATACTTTTGAGTCAATTTTGCATTCCATCTTAATCTTCTGCTGAGCCTCATATCTCTTTTTCTCCATTAGATATGTTTTTTTTTGTTCTGTGGCCCTTTAATAACACTGTGATGATCTTAATAATGCTTGAGACTATTTTAAATTTTAGGGCTAGAAAGCAAGCTGTACAAAGCATTAAAAATGCAATATATACAGGTACTAATATTGATACTGACATTTATAATACTCAATGCTATATTGGATATGTAGCAAAGCCAGCCATATCTGTTTGTTTGTCTTTGTTTGTAACACTTTTTCATGGTAACCATTTATTTAGTTTTTTCTGAAATATTCTTTTGAATTTTCTCAAAAAATGATTGTCCTATTCTGCTGAAGTTTGATTTTAGGTGTCAGCTATTTTTAAAATTATACTCAAAAACATTTTTCCAAAAATGAGTTTAAATTATGTATATAATAATTATTTTTGCATATTCTGAAAAGTTTTTTTCTCTGATGTCATGTAAAGTTAGATCCAAAAATGGCATTTTTTAACCTTTTTTTTTCTCTTCTAGAAAATAAATATGGCCATTTTTACAATTTTTAAAGTTGTGCACATTTCTTTAGAATTTAGCTCTGGCGTCCTGTTTTGTATTTTAATATTTCAATATTCTTTAGAGAGGTCTGTATTTTATTTTATTTGTGTTGGTATCTTTTGTTTACAAAGGATTTATTGTGATTTGAAGGTAGTTCTGCAAAATCCTATGTAAAATTATGCAATAAGACAATAATATTAATAAAATATTTGATATGAGGCAATCTTTGGTTTAAAGACTTTTCTTGACTAAATTACATGTTTTTCGTCAAGAGCGATAATTTTTCTGGAGTTTTTGTTCTTAATTGGATTTACAAAAGACTTCATATTAGGGATTTAGCAGTAACTAACTTTTAGCGTATTGCGGTTGAATATTTGTGATTTATGAGAAGATGTTTTCTGATTAGTTTTTTTCAGCAACATTGGTTCAAAGATTTTTGTTGTTGGGTGGGTTAAACCGTGATATTTCTCTTTTTTTCAATCCTATTTTCATGTTGATGTTTTAATTTATGGTTGTAACCTGATTTTTCCAAAGCTTGTTGAGAGACGACTTGCGACTTGGGTGAAAATGTATTGGTTATATAATAACTGTGATAATCAGGTGTCTAATATTATGAGATTTGCTTTATAATTAACGGGTGTGGTGAGAATTATTTCCTTATTGGGTTTGTGATACGAATGATATATTGGGTTGTTAAGGTTTAGGTGTAATGTCAGTCGAAATAATCTACAATTTTTAGGTAGCACTGAATAATAATGTCCAGGCATAATCTTTTAAAAATATTTTGAAAATCTTTTTTTATTTTTTTGTGTCATCATCTCTATACAACCCAATATAGTTTGTTATAACTCAGGGACAAAAACAATAAGTATATTCCTAACAAGTCGCATACTTCAGCCTCAATGTAGCCGTCTATTGTAACATCAAATATGCCACTTTTCTTTATCCACTCTTTTCTTAGATTGGCGGAGTAATAATTTTCTTGGACATTATATATTTTATTACATGTTTATTACATGAGATTTGTATACAGAAATTTTAGAAATTGCTCTTCTCTGACACCTTCTATGAATGACCAATTTTCATATTAACCTGTGTAGCCTTTCCGTAAGTATGCCAATTTTACATAAAAGTATGTTGAAAAATAATTTTTCCATGCAAATGTACTAAGTTTAATATAATTTCCAAATTTCAAACAAATTTTAAAAATTTCAGACATATGCTTTAAGTATATACCATACACATTTTTAAAGTTTCCTGAATAAATTATATAAACTTTTATGCAAAATACTTTATGAGGAAATTAATACTCTAAAGTTATGTGAAATATATCGATTACATAGAACTGTTGAAGTATAACTCTTACTAAATTTAAAAAAAAAAAAGAGTTCTTCTTTATATGCGATATATAAATTTATATAATTGATTTTATAACATTGGTGGCTGTATGACAGAAATCAAAAAGTTCCCCTCTTTTTGTTAACATATACAATTATGATTTAAATTTTTAACATTTGCACTAGGGTGCTTTTCTGTTAAATATTAGATACCTACTTAATATGTCCTCTATATTAATTGGTTAATAAATTAAAATTTTGATTAACTTTTATATTAATTGTCATTCATGAGCATTATCTTAAAGATTCTATAAAAATTATTAATTTATTAATTGCGTCCGGGACCTAGGACTATAAAATTTACTTTTGTATGTGCGTGTGTGCATTTTTCCATCATTTTTTGAAAACTGTTTTTCTTAATCATTGCTCTTTTGAAACTTTCCATAATTTGAATCAATTATTTTATGTATTGAATGGTGGCCACACCCATCATTGGACCTAAATTTGCATTTTTTTGTCAATTTTTCAAAAACAAAGATGCTTTTGCTTGACCTTTATGTGGACCTAGATATCTGGTTTTACTTTTATAATAGCCATAAATTCATTTTGAATTTTGGCTGATAATAATAAAACATATCATTTGACTTGTCCTTATGTTATAGCTGTTTCTTAAAATATATTACTGAGGATACGTAATTTCATTGTACACCACTCAGTGTAAATTAAATAAATATACAAGGACTTTTAGCATTATAAATATGCCAATATTTTGTCACTTATATCTGATTTATTCTAGAGTTTTGGTTATCAGCACGCTGTATCATTAAAGAATCTTAGAGACATTGGTTTATTCACAGAAAATTCTGATGTAAGGTTTTTCTGTTCTCTTGCAAATCAATATTAATACATAATCAGTGAGCAAAACTGTATATGGCCAGATCAGTTAGCTCACTATGCCAAAGGTGTAAAAATCAAATTTTTTTCTATTACCTGCAGTTTATATAGAGAAGATTAAAGTGTGCAATACCATTATTACTTTACTAATTTCAATAATGGGTGGCATAAGTAGCAGGGAGTGCTTATTTTTGGAATGCTTTTAAGATTAGATATTTGAATATTGAAAAAAAAAATTTAATTGCAACTGATAAAAAATTTAATTTGTTGCAATTTTTGTTGCAATATTTTGTTTTTTAACATGTTTCTGTCAAGTGTTTTTATAATTTTTTATGAAACAGTTTTATTCTACATATATCATGTTTTGCAAATCACTCAAAATCTGAGAGGGTTATTTAAATTCACTCTAGTAAGTCTTTTCCAATATTTCACTAAAGCAATACTTTGGTTATGCTGGAATTGTGTGTAATGTTAAAGATTATCTCTAACAATTTTTTTTAATTTTTTACCGCCTTAAATATTTTCAGTGGAAGTGAAAAAACTTCCAAAAATCAACATTTTTTATATTTCTCCAAAATTTACTGTTAGAGTGTGCTGAAATTTTTTGTAATGCTGAAAAAAGTATTCATTTTAATGGTTTAGGCATGATAACTATCATTAATTTTTTTTTTAAATGGGTCTTTAAAAAAGAAAAGAGAGCCAAATTTCGGAAAACAACTCTCCTGTCTCCTAGTCACTTCCAAGTTTTAGCTAAAAATAACTTCTTTCAAAAAAGTTTTAAAACAATCGTGAGCCTTTTTTTTAAATTTGGCATGGATGTACCATTTTTCTAAAATTCTTGTTTTTTGGTACTGGGCCTAAATGCCCAACTTTGATCATTTTTTTCCCAAACTTTGAGTTGAAAAAATCATCATGCCTTTTTTGCTTACTTCTTCTTTTTATTTAAACTCATTGAATTCCTTAGATAATTTCATTACGTATTTAAGACATTTAGGCAAAGTGTAAAATAACAAATGATGTGTTTTAAATAAATTCTGCATTAAAAACAGCTTAACTTTTTAATTGAAAACATATGACTTATTTTTAACATGATAGAAAGTTTTAGATGTGTATTCATTATATTGTAATTTGATAACTGCATATCAAAATATTGTGATTTCCTGATCTTATACTACATCTTTAACAAAATGAACATGTTGATATGAAAAATGGATACATTTGTTTTCATCTTATCATTGTAATTATTTTATAGCTACATATAAAAATATGTATAACACCTTTGCCTAAAGTTCAATAAAGATATTTCTTTCCACTTACAAAGTTAAAAATCTTTATATTTTTATGTTTAAGCCTTTTTTAAAAGCAACTTTGGTGGATAAGGAAGTGAAAATCTCTCTAGGCTATCAAAACAAATGTTTTTTTTTTAATTAAAGGGTACCTTCACCCCATCTCTAATCGATTAATAAATAAATTTCTTTTGGTATATCATAGAAAATTTGTAAAAAAAGGATTTTCTAAGAAAGACTGAAGTTCTCTAGATATAATAGGTTAATATTTTCAATTTTTGCAAAAAAAAATTTTTTGTTTTGATAGGAAATGCTACTATTATTTTTGAGGCTGTTTTCTTGGGATTTTTCAATAAACCAAGACTTATAGTCGTTTTTTTATGATTTTATGTAAAATTTAACTAGAATTTTACTTTGATAAACAGATAGAAATAAATACACGTTTGATTTTAAAATAGCCTAAGACAGGGTACTACTTCTTGAAATCCTGGAAACTCATTGAATTTATTTTTACTCCTGGAAAAATTCGAAAACTCCTGGAAGCTTGTCAAAGAAATATTTTGGTTTAGTTTTGTTATAAATATCATTGTTTAGAAATAGTTATTGGTCATGATACAAATTTTGTTTTGAATAGTGTTTTCCATAGTTTGCTTTGCTCACATAGTTTGTATTTACACTAGCTTTATATTTATTTCTTAATTCTGTTTAGAAAGAGTAAATAAAGAATTTAAGATGTCAAAAAAGATTGTTAATTTAATTGGCTCAAAATTCCTAAATATTCTTTATGGTTGTCGAAATCGTTCACTTTGAATGACAAAGCTCATTTATATTTGTTGCAAAGATTTTGATATATCAAGCATTCTATAGGGAATGATTCAACTTAGTATGGATGGTCCAAATACCAATTTGGAGGTTTTACGTTTACTAGATATGTACCGAACTAAAAAGGAATAGTCAGGCATATTCAACATTGGTTTTTGTGGCCTTTCCAAACTGGGGGCCAAAGTAACAATTGTGAACTAGTAAAAATGATCAAAGCCATGTGGCAGGTGTGAAAGCGAAGAATATTCACTGAGGTATATAGTTCACCATGGATAAGTAGTCTACTAGATCCGATCGTGTTAGGGCTAGTTAAGAAAGAAAAAATTCTACTTATAGTCCTGTTAGATCTTTTATTAAGATATGACCACTGGTCAAAATAAATTTTAAATTCAATTTTCCGTAAATCCCATAAAAATTAATATACTATTTGTGTTTTATAAGCTGGAATTACTTTTTTGAAACCTGGGTTTCTAACCTCATTTGTAATTTTAGATTTGCTATTTTTTTTACATTAAATATCTAGGTTTTGTGTGCAACTCGTTGGATCAAAGATGAAGCTGTTGCTACCCATACAATAAATGTTTGGCCTAACGTAGTGAGCATAGTGAAGCATTGGGAAAGCTTGTGTAAAGGCAAAAAACCACAAAACAAGTCGTATGAAACCTTGGTCTTCCACCAATATGTGTTTGTACCATCTTCATCTCATCTTCATCGGTTGGGTTATGAAACCAAAAAACCACACAAAGTCAGTATGATCATCAGCTGTTTCTACGTTTAAAAATGCTTGCTTAATGCCAGCAAGGATACCTATGTAATTTAATCTAAACCTTAACAATAAATCAAATATTTTTAATAATAAATTATTTCCAGAGTAAAGGCAATCATTTAAAGAGATTCCGTTTGCTTCGCATGACACATCAAATACAGCTCTGATCTTTATTTTCTCTTTATCGCACCTTATAACTGGCCTATTTGGTAAATAATAAGTTCCAAATGATTTCTAAGCAATCTCACTTTCAGGGACCTTCTCAATAATATTGTTTGTTTCATAGTCCTTAAAGATTTTATCATAATCTTCAATTATATCAGGCTCACGTTTTAAACGCTTCTTTAAACTATATAGGCTTTTTTCAGCAAAGTTGAAATTATCACAAATTTCATCATGATCCGGCTTAAAAGGCAATCTGGTTATATAGCGTTCGCCATTAAATTTGTTATTTTTTTTCACACACACTTTTCAGAACCAAGAACCTCTGCACTCCAAAATCTCTCTAAATCTATTTTCAAATCTTCATTTTCTCACTGTTCTATCTCTGAATGCATAATATTTGTTTCAAAACATTAAAATACATTTTCATTTTTCTCAACTTTTCCACTGAAGACCCACCCTAACACTGACTCATATGCTACAGATCCTACTTCACTCTTAGCAACTCTTCCTGAGGTAAAGGAATAGTAATAATCAGCGCCTATAAGAACACCTACATTTAAATCGAAAGAACTATCTCCAGCTTCAGCTAATTCTAACTCATGTATATGACTACTTTTTTTTGTCAAAGTAATATTCTGCCTCATTGCAAATCTTAGGTACTACTAATGCTATACTTGTGGGCCTTCCTATGATTTACACGAAACTGTACCACTTTCAAACTGTTTAGTTTATTCTCAGTCACTTCAAAAGTTTTAATCACTATCTTTTCTGTGTGTACATATTTTTCTCCTTAATCTTCAATATTACTGCAAATTACATATACAACTTCAATTTACAACTTTTCTCACTGCCACTGTCAGACTATCTTAGATCTTCTTGATTTTCTTCCCTCGTCTGCAAATTTAGCGACTGCTGTCTAAAGAATAATAATAATTCCTGCTCCTATGTAAGCTGTTAAGCTATTATTAGTGTGATTTTCTCCACTTTCTGGTTTCACTGTCATACTTTCCAGTGGCCTACGCCTACGCAAAGTCCGCCAATGCGTAACCTATTTTTTGAAATTTCCCTTTCATTTTTCTCAAAACCTTTTTTCTTTTCGTTATTTTTTGTTTCTCGTGTTGCTTATGCAAAATTTTATTACAGATGTCAAAAAGATCCTCCCGGTGAAAAGTTTTGCATCCTTCGCAGAAGTTTTTGACATATGCGTAAAACTAAGAAAACCTACGGAAACCGAAAAAATATTATATCGAGAAAGTCTTTAAAAAGATTTTGCCGTTTGCCGTAAAATAAAAAGTTTTGCTGCATGTTTTATTTATGTGTACTTTGGAACAAGGTTACGAAGGCCGAACTAGGTTGATTTAGGTGTGCACAATAGAGATATAGAAGAAAGTTTTTCTCGTTTTCCGTTACTTTCTTTCAATGTATGCATGTTTTGCTTGTTCAACAAAACAAAGAAAAAATTGAGATATAAAATTTGCAAATACAACACCATATTTCTTTTGAAAAAAAAAAGTCAGGTACTATGGACCATGGACCTTTTCGTGTCTAATGCGATTAAATCCAACAACATGCCAGGTATTAAATTGTATAAAAGACAGTTAAACGAATAACTAAACAACTTAGCCAGGCATTCCCATTGCCAAAAGCATTTTCCTTCTCAATGAGAAATGAAGAAATGGAAAAATATATACTTCATGGCAATGAGCATTTAATAGCTTTAAAGTGAGCATTTTAAAAGCCTAGAAGTAAAATGGCAGCATGTTTTTCTTAGCATTGCTTTTAGTCGTGTTTAAAAAAAATCGATATTATTTTTATTCTTAAAAATCACTAATAGGTTTCATGATGACAAAACTTGAGAATTTATTGCTGAAAGTGGGGACTAAACTAGTGATTTGTTATTTTATACAGTATATATCATTTTTATGCTATCACTGTGACTCTTCAAACTAGATCTTTAATCATAATCCTGTGTAGTTTTTGTGTTATTCCCATAAATAATCCCCTCGTATAATTTTGTTGTAAACTGATAGAACTGCCTCCTTGATTACTGGAAACCCTTTAAAAGAACTAAAGCCAATATAATAAGTAACTTTATATAAAACTACGTTAAGTAAATTTTATCTCAAGTAAAATTTAAAACTAATACCTTTAGTAAAACGCTGATATTTTTTGTATTTTGCTGCACACGTAATATAATGTAGACAAATTTTTGAAGGTATACGCCTTAAAAAATCCTGGATCCGCCCTTGCTTTCATCACAAATTGAAATTTTGTGTCTCCTATTAAACTTGTTACACTTATATCCTGATTTACAATTTATGGCAACATGACCTTACTGTAAACAAACAGCACCTTGCATACTTTTTCAACACATTTCTTCTCGACTGGATGTTAGTGACATTCTTATAGAAATGTGAAAGATGATCCTATATACACACTTCACAGTTCTCTTATCATCAGTTTGCGTATGTAGCCCACTCGCAGTAAACACATTTTTACGTCTTTCCATTTTCAGAACCCTTTATCATTGAAATACACCTCTCTTTCACAGACAATTCATCATTGAAATACTCTAGGAACATATCTAGTGTCCACAAATTACTTCCAAGTTTCCTAGAGATGATATTAACACATTGGAAAGGTGTTCACTGAGAAGAGGGATTAACAAACATCTATATGTGTTGGTTTCAACTTCAAGTGACCTAATGTTTCTGTCACAACTTTTAAAAAACACTCGCACCAGAGAAATTAGTGTGGCCTTGAACATAAAGAAGAGCACTCTATTAACCTGATCTGATTTCTTTTTTTTTAAATGTTCAAATAATAAATGAACTCCACCATTATTGACGTTGAAAAACACTTAACAAACACTATAAATAATATCTATCCTCAATATTAATTATGCACTCAATAAATAATTAATTTAAATCTTCCTTTTACAAAGAAAAACACAGTCAACTCAAAACAATAAATTGTTTACACTATAAAAAGACATATAATGAATGATCCTAGTTACTAACATTAATAACATTTAGACACAAATTATTATTGTTATTATTATTATTATTACAGTATTATTATCATAAAAAAAAATTGAACATTGTATAACTTATCCTAATATTAGGATACTTAAAACATACGATAGCTACTCAACCAAAGAATTTTCGAAATCCAACCAACAAAACAACATGTTAATTTTTCCTAAAGTATCAATCATATCTCGCACAGCATCAACCAATGTTTGTTTATTTCGTCATTTGTTATTTTTTTATCGATCTGTAAAATAACAATGTTCTTTTCACACTCGTAAAATTCATTCTGATAAAAACTCTACAAAATACCAATTAATACGCCTATCATATATTAGCACACGTCTATAACAAGATCCAGGATAAAACAAACGCTGCCATTAAAGCTTGATTTACATTAAATGTTCTGTATATAAATATGATATTTTACAAAAAGTGTTAATTTTCTAGCCTTCTTTTAGCTCTTTCATCATTGGGTTACTTGTTTTATTAATAAGCCATATTTGTATTTGATTTTTATAAAGATTTTTTCAATCATACTCAATTTCATAAAGGTACTTTTAGACTTATATTGTTGCTCTTATTATGGATTTGTTCACAACAAATATTATATAATACTTTCATCATTGTGTCAGACATACACAGTATGTGTGTGAGTAGTTAATGTCTTTTTTTCTGTGTTTATAATAATAGGTTACATTCTGGAAATAATAAAGGTCAAAAATTTAGGAAGTTGACTTATATCATTGATTTGAATGGACTTCTTGAAACCATGTTTTCTTTTAACGTATAAACTAATTTAATAATTGCGTTTCGCATTTTAAAATATTTCATATAAAATTGCTTATTTCCTATTTAAATTTCTTTTGCTGTATGTTTTCAAAGCGTGGTGCCTTTTACTGTGTACTAAGCCTGGTGAGAAAAACTGGATAAAGTATAAACACTCCTGGAAAAATTAAGTTTAGGTTGATTACACATAGGTAAACATAAGGCTTAATCAAATAATGAGGCAGAAAAAGCAGCAAGAACTACTAGATATTTTTAAACTTTGGAAAGTGCAAATAAAAATATGAGTCAGAAAATGTAGCAAAAAGTCCTAAATATTTTTAAAACTTGTAAGTTGCAAAGTCGAAACATGAGTCAGAAAAAATAGCACTAGCTACTAAATATTTTGACAACTAATAAAAGTAGATTTAATTAAAATGAAAACAAAGATGAAAACGAAGTTGCACTACAGAATAAAAAAAGTCTAATAGAAAGTGGAAACGTTCAGAAATTTTAAGGAAGTAAAAATCATAAACACATTAAAGTTAAAAGACCATTAAAGTTTGAGAGTAATACCTAAGCCAGGAATTTTTATGTTTCAGGTTTGTGTTGCATGTAATAGTTCATTATATAAGAATTATTTTGAACTTGTACATCCTAGTTTTGAACTAATATACTCATTTTTGCATTACTACTTGTGATTCCTACCTTTTTAAAAGTAAAATACCACCTCAGGCTATGTTTAATAGTTTTAATAAATTTATGATACCCTGAAGAAATGAGATTACTAGAAGAATTCCTTGTAGCTCAGCACTTCTTTAAAAAAGTAATTACTATGCGAAGAGGAGAATTTCAATAAATTATGGTGCAAATTGTAATTTACCATTAGATTCATCTTATTTGGTTACAAAATTACCTCGCAGTAATAACTCTAATTGTATTGTTATTATAAAACTTAAGCGTTAACCTCGATACAAAAGCAGGGTTTGCTATGACACTGCTGGACCATCAGACCAGTTTAATAAGAAATAATCTATTATATTCAAAAGTTGAACTTATTAAAAATAATATTCTAAGAAATTTGTCAAATTTGAGATATTCAGATGATTTGAGTGATAGTGAGGGTGATATTAACTTTGACGTTGATAAGAATTGAAGAAGTTGAGGATCCAATAAGTGATAAGTATTGAAAAATATTTCAATTAACAATACACTAGAGACACAATAATGTAAATCACCTTGTAAGGGTAAAACTCTGCTGTCTGTCCATGATGACAGTTTTGTCAAGAGTTGTTGTTGTTTTCAGTTTTACGTCGTTCAATTACCTCATTTTACCTGTTTTGAATGCACACATATGCACAGGCTTTAGGCACACTTATAGATCCAGAGAAAATACTAACACCACACAAAAAAAAAATCACAACCAGAGACTTATTTTACTGCCAAAACGGCAGTACTCTCTTCATAAAGCAAGCAACATATCAGAAGCAAAGTCTACCCTTGAGATATAAAAAGAATACAATAAGCCTGAATTAAATGAAACTCCATGCAGCCAGCACAATAGTTTGATTAAATCTAATATTCCTCCATTTTTTTTTTTTTTTTTTTTTTTTTTTTTTACTTTTCAAGCACTGTATCATATTGACAGAAACACAACATGAAAACTTGAATATCAAAAAAAATTTTGAATCTGCTTTAAAATTCTTTGTTTATATTTTAGTTTTTTACATAAAACATAATCTATACAGTTTTTATTTTAAAATTGAGTTTAACAAAAAAGAATGCTCTCCAAAATGCCTGGGTGTGACCATGATTTTCATCTTTAGACTTTCAAGTCTTTTTGAATTTTTAAAAATGATTAAATCCATACAGTTTTCATAAAACGAAATAAGATGTGGGTCAGCTTGTTGCATTGAAACATGATAAGGGCATTATTCATCTATAAAAAAAGTCCTTAAATACACTAGAAACTAAGCTGTAGTATTTTTTTTTAACATTTTTTTAAAATTTGCTCTCATCATAATTTATTTTCCCATACCTGTTTATCGTTAGAAAGGTTTATTTTAACAGCAGCACCTTTGTATAACAAAATTTCTAAATGATATGTCAGATTTTTCAAATTATCTTATGCAAAAAAAAATCATGGCTATTATCGATTTTCTTTAATGCACTTTCATTATGTATGATTTATTGTAAAATGTAAAAATAAAATCACCCATGTGTGCACATAAAAGTATTTTTGCCATAATTTCTCCTGTTGTTTGTCCAAAATTATATATTTTTTTTTAATTAATAGGTGTTGAGTTTCCAGCTACTTCAAAATTCATATCCGGCTCTGAACCAGGCCTCAAAACTAAAAACAAATCGACTTTTGTTTGAAAATAATATTTTTCCATTCTCTAGAAGTTTTTAGATATAAACATAGCGTCACAAATACAAGCAGGATTAAATCAGAACTGATAATACCTCTATTTCCTATATATGGCAAAATCACACTCCTAATTTATTTTCTACAATGTAATACATAATTTTATTTGTCAGACTAGCTGATAGCAGATTTTTTTATATAGAAACGAAATGTATATCCAAGGTTACGAAAGAAATTTAATTTGGTGAGTTTATTACTGTACTGCTTTCCTGAAATATAATGATGATTATTTTAAAATAGAAATTAGAAATTCTATCGTTTTATTTTTGTGTTGAATGGCTCTAATTTAATAATTATTTAACAAGAGACGTGTAAATATGACTAGTCGTCAGACCTCTCCTGGAGATGCATACTATCACACTTGAGTCCCTAACACGCTTGTAAAAGTTATGACTTTAGTAAAAACACTCCGTGGCTTCTATCATTATATTTAACAGACAGCTATTTTGAAATTATCTTTGTGTATGCTTTGTTTGTTTTACTTCTTTATAATCCAAACCTATTATTCTAAAATTAATATTCTTTCAGTTTTTATTATCCCATTAAAATATTTTATTTCTTCAGTTTGGTTCGGTGTTTTGCTTACATGGCACCTTTCCAAATTGTTATTGTAATTCAAGCTAAAGATGGTGTCATCATCATAACATTAAAAAAATTAGAATTATTGCCCTTGAACTTGTAGGGAATAAATAAGGTCATTAAAACCAAAGTTCCCAATTGGACAACTTTTCTTAATTTTATTTGGTATTTGGAAAAACAAAAATTGATACTCACTCATTACAGTTGCAATGTCAGTTTTCTAATTTTTTTAAGTTTATTTAATATCTGAATACATTACCTTGCAATTTTCTAATAGTTTTACTTTTATAGAGAGACATTGTTATGACACAATAATTTGGTTTAAAAGTGATAATTTGTCGGCTACAGAATTTTTTCTCTGTTCATGAACAATTCTATAACAATAAACACGTTTTTTAAAATGTAACTTTTTCATCTTTTAAAAAGCAATATTATATTTTTAATTATTTTAGTGAAGGTTTATGAAAACTTTCATTGATGCTCCCAATGGTTTAACTATACAAAATCTTTTTAGACATATAGGAAAGGCGTACAAAATTTCCATTTCTGTGGAACAAAATCAACCAGTATTCGTTTACCATGCATACCGAACCCTCATTGATTGATCGGTCTTAAGAACATTATATTGTCTGAAACATTTGTCAAAAACTGCATAAAAAATGCTTTTATTTCAGTATGCTAAGTAGTATTATGCCTAACTGTGCCAATGAAATACTTCAAAGGTATTTGTAAGAAGTTCAGAAATAAGTAGTGTCTATTTAATTCAAGGCAAACAAGATAAACATGTTGCAGGCTATATTTTTAATTATATAGCAGCAGATGCCTTTAGAAAAAAAAATTGCAGCAGATATTAAAAAAGCTAAATTTTTTAGAATTATAACCAATTGCTCACTGTCTAAGTCTAAAAAACAGCTAAGAAAGAATTAATTCTGACCCAAATCAAGCCAGTTGAACTCTTGTTATTTTACTTTTTTTTTGGAAATATTTCATCACTGGGACATTTTTGGCTAATGCCAGAAAAACATAATATATGCTCATAAAGATATGTTGATCATTTTGGAAGAGGATTGCACTAATCAACCTGTTGGTGTTATTTCATATATAAGAGTCAACACAGACAAGCATAATGATTTGTTGTTACAGTTTGCTTTGGATAAACCTTGGCTGATAAAAATCCATTGCATTAATTTTGTTCAAGTAAAATTTTACTTGCACAAAAATTTAGGTCCTATAAGGTCTAAATCTTTAATAGCAGTATTAAAAAATAAAACTAAAGTCTATATTGCTATCCAATATCCATATCTACTTTATAAGTGATGTTTTATCATGAGCATATAATAATAAATATGTAATAATATAATTAACCAATTGATTATTTAGATACCTAAAGACCCTGGAGCTATTGGTAAACTATCAGTGCCCAAGGATGTTGCATATGTTTTTGGAGGTGCTTGCACACCTTTTATGGTGAAAATCGTTGAACAGGTAAGTCTTATCCTTTTTTTTTTACAATCCCACAGGTGCTATCCTAAGTAACGTTTTAAATATTACAGCTTAAGACACATGCTTGTAAATTATACACCAAAATGACAAATTTATTAAATTGTTTATTCATTTTGCGGTAACTTAAGAGGGACAAGGGAGGGGGTTTCAGAGCTTTAAGAACAAAAACAAAACATATAGTTTTATGTAAATGTCAGGCAAAATTATATACAGTGTCATTAAAATCAAATTTATTTCGCTCTTCATCTTGTTCAGCAGGTGTAAAAAACTTTGTCTTCCTTTTCATCAATCTTAACATCTTCGCTCTCATTATTTTTTGAGATAAAATGATAACATCATTATTGCTAGTGTCATCTTCTTCCATCGCATTTTCCATATATGGCAATGGTACTGTATAGTCAAGAAGTCATTTAGGCTTGATTAATTCTTCATCTGTGCCATCTGCAGTGATGAGATATCCTGTTTTTATCCAGCATCGTCTGTGCCGGTCATCATACTTTTTATAATTAAACCTTTTCTAGGCTTTTCCTGCCCACTGGACACATTCTGATGTGCCCACACATCAGAATGTGTTTCTCCTTCGCTCAATGACTTCAAACAAGCAGCATATCCTGCTACCACAGGCTGCCATAAGCCAGTCCCATACTAAAGAAGTCCATTATTCTGTGAAACTTCTTTTTCTAATTCGTCTTTTATCTGTCCTGTTAAGTTGTCAAGCAGTAAGACAAATTTTCCTTTTTGGCAAAATGCTAATGGTTTCCTCTGACACCATTTCTAAACACACGTGTTGGTCTAACTAGGCATTGGGATAAAAAAGACATCAACCTCTGGATGCCAGCCCGGCTTTTCATCCATTGATGTTCTGATACCTTTACCTCGAAATATAATTGCAAATCTCGGCTGATTTCTGTGTAGTCTAAACATAATTTGAAGGAACATTGGTGTTTTTCTACTCCACTACCTGGCTGGCAATTCAGTTATTATGTGATGCTCTTTCTCCACATGGAACAAACTTTGATCAACATTTAGTCGTTCTAAAGGTTTTTATCGTCCGCATTTTTCATAGGTCTGTTCGAATACAATTTTTTCTGAACGTTGCATGCCATTTGATATTTTTTCTTTATTTCTTTTCTTGTTTCTTTACTTAGATTTCATATGAATTTGATACTTTTGAAGAAATCCGACAATGTCAGGCTTCTTAATTTCAAGACTAGGGTTGATATCAGTTTTTTATTTTCCATGTTTTTGTCCATAACCAAACCAAATTGACAATGTGACCTATATATAATATACATATATATATATATATATATATATATATTTTTTTTAAAGCTTTTCTCCCCTTTTTATAAAGCTTTTGATGGGCAGAAGCCATGATTTTCTGCGCTCTTTCACTTTATTTTAATGTGAGCCATTCAAGTTGGTGCATACTTTTCACATGGAAGCTTAGTCGTTGCTTTGATCTGAACTTATTTGTGCATTGATTGCATTTAAACACTACTGCTATAGCTTCCAAGGGTATTTTTGCTTCTGTTTCCATAACTCTTTGTGTCATTGTCCTTTTAAAACCAACTGCTGTTTTCGCTATTTTCTTTTGACTCTTGAGATATTCATAGTCTTGGTTTATATGCTAAAGTTTACTAACTCTAAAGGGCAAACACAATTTTAAATTTAATTTGCTTTTCATGAAATGTGAACAAAATGTGTAAGTGATGTCAATTGCAGAAAATTCCCACGTATAAATTGCAATGGAGAGGTTTTAGTACTGTATATGTCCAAACAAACATCAAGCAGGCATAAACATAAACTTAAAAAGTTGTCTTGTAAAACTTCAGGCTGACCATTATATTTAGTATATGCTTATTTTTTCCTAGAATTGGAAGCTCAATATGCTTATAAGCGTTATGCTTATAAAAAAAACATGTTTGTGCAGTTTAGTAATTTTACCAACTTCATTTGTAGTGGAACAACGAAGCTCTGCTTATTATCATTTTTTTAAATATTCCCATTTACTTTTTTAGTAAACGGGAATATTAATGTTTAACGTTTTCAGAAAATTAAATGTTAAATATTGGTAAGAAGAGTCTAAGCGTGCAATTTAGAAATTAATAATTTGTTTTATTATGGTAGATTGAAAATCCATTTGTTTAGTATAGCAAAGTGAGCCTCACTAAAAATCATATTTTTAGATGGGACTTAAATAAAAAAAATAAGTATGGTGGCAATAATAAAATAATTCATAAAGAAAATCAATAGTGGTAATATATTTCAAAATTTAGATAGTTGCTAAAGGAATGACCCTTCCATTAGAAGAAACTTTGAAATCATTCCAAATAAACGTAGAAGAATACAAACAAGGTGTATCTGCAAGACGTAAGTTTTTGGACTGTTGGACTTATTTTTATGCATTATTAGTCACTTCATAATATATTCATCAGTAGAGGTACTTCTTTTTCGATGGGAGGAGGAGGAGGGGGTGGGGGAGTTGGAGCATCAAATTTAGATAAGAAATGTCTCTAAATTCTTCAATAGATAAGATAAGGGTTAATAAACGAAAATTAAAAGTTTTATTTTTGTACCTAATAAAACTTCTTTAAAATTTCATTTGTTAAAGATTGTGAATTTAAAAGGATCCCAAAGTGTATTTCAAAGTTTGAGTTATTTTATTCAATTTATGAAAGAAAAAATAATCTTATTCTTTTTGAATCAAGCGCTTTCTGCAAGGCTTAAAGCCACTGCTGTGGCTAAAACAAGAGAGCAGGTCTTTCACAAACTGAGAAAGATATTGGTTGGCGTTAGACTTAAAGAATTGGGGTTCCTAATCTAAAGGAAAGCCATCAGAAGGTTAGAGAGTTCCACTAGCGAGCATTACGTGAAAAGAAGCTTGATAAATAATATTTTTTTGTGAAATTTAGGGATCTGTACCGTTAATGGATGAGTAAGCTGATAAAATCTTTGTGGTCCTTGAGAAAGTCTTAAGTGAGGATGTTAGTTCTTTCAAATCGTTAGAACAGTGTCCATGGAAATATTTATATAACATTTGAGAATAATGCTATATTTCTGCGATGTAAAAGTAATTGAAGATTCGAGTAAAGATCAGTACCAACAAGGTTGAGTATACGTTTCTGAATTCGGTAAAGAAGATGTAGACATACAACAGAAACTCTGGTCAAAAGATACCAGCAATATTCAATACATGGTAACATTAGTTTAGTTGATAAACTGACACGTTTGCAGAATAAAGCAATGTGAATAATACGCTTTCTACTCCCTCAGTTTAACACCGACCTGCTATACTGTCTCTCTATAGAATACTTGAATTCAGAGAATTAATTTGGTTAAAGAACTTTACCCTAGTATGGGACCAATTCAACTCAAGATTGCCTACCAACTTTAATATTTTTTTTTTTTTTGTACAAACATTGAAATTCACAAGCATTATCTGGGATCTACCTCCAATAAAAATGTTCGTTTAGATTTTTCAAGATCTACAATATGGCATCCAGTCTATTAAACATGAAGCTTCAACATCATGGAATGCATAAGGCAACATAATTCTCTCACTCCCATATCATTAGATCTTTAAAAGAAATAGCTGCAATTAGATACATTCATTGATGTATATATATTTTTTCAACATTAATGTGAGTGTTTTAAGTGTGTCTTGTCCCGTTGTCATATGATGTAATTTTTGTCCTATGAGATCATACTTATCTTGTTATTCAAACAGTAAAGTTTTTAATCTACATTATTCATGTGTTATTATATTATATATATTTTTTTTCGTCTAAATTGCCTATTTCTTTTTTTCCACATGTACATAGATCTGTTTACATATATGAGTGTACATAGTCTTAAGCCTTTATTTGTTCATAAACAGATAGCCTCAGCATAGCCTTCGCTGGATACAAGAATATATTATTTGTACTTTCTATGTAACATCACCATCCGTAGATTAAGGTTATTGTTTTGCTTTAGATTTTATACTCTTTGCAATAAACCCATATTCTTTTATCTATTTTGATGATATTTTTACGGATATGAAATTTTTGTATAAGTTTATGAAAAAATAAAAATGATTGGAAATGGTTGAATGATTGATTGGTTGCCTTATAGATATAAAGTATACTAGAATATAGATCCAACGTTCAGGACAGCAGATTTTGCAATGGATTCAATGTAAGAATTCCAAGAAAAGTTATTTGAGAACGTTAAGCCTAACAACCTGCGTAGATTCAGTGAGTTCACTACCATTCATTATCACAGGTGGAAGGAAAGTTGCGTTACCATTTCTCACCCGTTAAACAACTGTGAAGATCATCTTCCAAATTAGCTGTCATTCCAACCTTATCAAAAGCATTGTTTGTCTTCCCTAAGGATGACTAAAAAGTCATCGCATATATAGCAAGCTTACAAAAACTATCAGATCAAGCAAATCATTAATGAAAATTAGAAAAGCTGTAGGTCCCCGAACAGAACCTGCAGGGCGCCAGAATTTCATTTGTTATTCCAAGAAACTTGTCTTGGTTTTGCCGTCATTCTCGTGATGTTTTTATTTTTATTCTAAACCATATCAAATCTAGATTCCAGACCCTACTTTTTTTTTAAAAGAGATATTTAAGTTAAGCATAACATTATTCTATTATTTGCTTCATGTTCAATTTAATATCATAACATGTTGTTGTTTCTTTTTATAATCTGACTCTCAACCGCAAGGTCTTGGGTTCAGCTCTGGTTATCTCTCATTCAACATATGAGTAGCATTGTGATGTAATAAATTTGGAGTTTGATAAAAGGATTTTTTTTTAAATATGTGCTGCTTAGTGCCAATTCAGCTGAAATATTTATAAAAAGCTAGGAGAATATGTAAGATAAACCCTTCATGTGTAGCTATTTGAATCAGAAAGAAATTCTCTATCAGATGGAAAGTGCATAAATGTGATGTAATAGATAGAAATAGAAAATGAAATAATATCTGTGTCAGTGTTTAAAATATAAATATAATTACACTAAGGCAACATGGTTATCCATAAATATAACTTAGCATTTCATTTTGCATAAAAAAAAAGATGATTTTCAAGAAATGATATATGAATTACATTTCATACCCGCAAGGTCTTGAGTTTAAACCCGGGTATCAGCCATTAAACGTATGAGTAGCATTTCAGTGTGGTAACGTTGGGTGTTATAAGCAGATATGGTACTCTGCTATAACATTAGGCCCAAGGTCTAGCGCTAACGAAAATAGGATAGACTCTCTAACTATATGTCTGTTACCGACCTCGAAACTTCCCAAATACTTTTTTTTATTCTATTTCATGCGCTAGTTTTAACTTATTTTTTTTTAAACAAAAATAACCTTCCGATAATCTCTTCACGACTTTCTTTTTTTAATTTATTTTAATGACGTCACATATTATTATTAATATTGCCCTGGATTCTAATTCAAATGTTGGAATAGAAAAAAAATATGGTCGTTGTCATAATCAGGTATGTTAAAACCAAACTGGGAAATAAAATGTGGACAGAACTTATTTTTATTATTAACTGAGTAAGTTAAATAAATCTTGAAATACACTTTTGAGATCCCTTTAATAGTAATGAAGTGCATCGGTATTAATAGATTATTATATTTCCTTATAGAGCATGGTAGTACAGTAAAACAATCGGCACAAGCTATGAAAACTGTACTTATTGTATTGTTAGGTGGTTGTACACATACAGAAGTCAATGCATTGCGATTTATTGGAAAACAGCTCGGTATTTATTCTCTGGTTTTTATACTTTGTAATAGTTTCTTTCTACGTTTATAATTTGTTTGTCAGATGGCAACGATCGAACATCTGATGTCTTATTCAAACAATATCTCAACTCGTAGTAAGAACATAAATCAATTTCTTTCTGACTTGTGAATTATAACGTCGTTCGTATAAAAAAGACATTCTAAATGTAGTATTAGAAAAAAACACAAAATGGTGGCATATTTATTCCTTACTCGTTATCTAAAGACCACCAAGTGTATTTATAATTCACAAGTCAGAAAGAAATTGATTTATGTTCTTACTACCAGTTGAGATATTGTTCGAATAAGACATCAGATGTTCTATCGTTGCCATCTGATTCAGAAGTATGTGGTCCCAGTTGAATCGATTTTTAAAATGTTAAAACGATAAGTGGAGAGTAATTTTCAAAACTTCCACTATACTCCCATTTATTATCGAAGACTTCACTGCGAATCCGTTTTTACTTTAACATTTTGTTCATTCGCAATACTATTGAGGTAAGCGTTGAGAGCTTCAGAGTGGGTCAAGTTCGTCATTATTTGCTCTGGTTGGCTTCTTTGTTTTCTAGGTACAAAAATATTTAGAATGTTTTCTTTGATTAGCTGCTTGATTTTTATTTTATATCTCGGGTTTATGTACTCTATTCTCGCGGATTATATTTGTGTATGTGTAAACCATGTTAAGCTTATATCTAAATCTTTTTCAGATCCTAATAAGTTCATTTGGAATTAATTAATGCGTTCTATATCCAATAAAGTTTTGTTTTTCGTTTGTCATCTGCCCAAAAAATCTTATGATACATGGCGTCATTTACTATACTTATGTCATTTAATCGTCGTAAAAAATTATCTGCTATCCTCTGTGAAAAATCAAGCTGTTAGTTTTGTTTGTACAAAATGTCACTTTCCGCCATGACTTTGAAAAATTACGCACAGTCCCTTTTTATCAGAATATGAGTTAAATTTCGCAATTAACTTTTCCACATTTTCTGAGAAAACGGTGCTCAATGAG
This sequence comes from Euphysa ruthae, assembly GCA_035046665.1. NCBI lineage: Eukaryota > Metazoa > Cnidaria > Hydrozoa > Anthoathecata > Corymorphidae > Euphysa > Euphysa ruthae. The sequence goes on from JAUZNK010071808.1 coordinate 23,670, forward strand.
GGTCGTCCTGCTTTCCGCTTTATAACTGACATATATCTAGTTTAGATAGACTCGTTGTAGTGTTTTTTTTTCGCTCGCTCCAGCTTTGTAGAGTTTGAAAAGTTCGCATAACAGTCTCCGTGATATGTGACTTTCTATTCAAATAATTTGGCGGCATTTTCAGTACGTTCAAAAAAATTAGCTACGGTGGCGTCTTTATAACTTATCGCGTTTCAAACACAGTTAAAGATGGCTTGACAACTAGTGATTTCTTGTTCTTATCTTCTTCGTAAATTATACAACTCATTTTTTCGAATTATTGTTATATCTAAATGAAATTAAAACATAAATTACAAAATAAAACCATAAATAATAGAACTATTTATGTAATAAAGAAAAACTTTGCTAATACATCCATATTACACTTTGTTTTGAGATTTTAATAACACATGTTAATGCATTGTGTTATATAAACAAGACATGTTTTAATTTTGTTTGTTAAATGAAATTAAAGAATGAATGTTATGTTGGAAGTCTTTATGTTTTTTCTGCTAAAAATATAAATGCATTTTATAATTTACATACCGAGCCATATCTTTTGAAATTACTAATGTAATATATTTGAAGTTTTGACCATCAACGCAGTATTGTTAATTGTCACTGTCGCTTTAATTTAAACATTCTGAGTGCAGCTGTTGCAAATTTACAGACCAGAACGTGATTTGTGACTTTGGTCTATAAAATACGCATTTCAAATCACTTAGCAAAATTTTATATTTTTGCCATAAGCTTTTCATTTGCTGAATATTGTTGACAGTTTCATGTTTGTAACGACGATATCTATATGTTGTCAAAACATTGATTTTATGTTTTTGCCTATTACGTTCTGCAAATGGTACCTGTGTCCAAAAAAAATTAAACAGTATTTAATTTTTGTTCCTAATAGTATAAGCTTTCCAAAAGGTGTAATATATGCTTCTTCATTATAAAATTATAATAATTTTTTGGAGATTTTTCATAAAATAGATTCTAGGAGTCTGTTAATAACTAAATTGATTGGTTTTTCAGTATTAAATATTTATTTGATACATCTGCATATGAAAATACAAAATAAAAAAATGCTTTGTTTCTGTGCAAACTTATTTTGTGGATATATATATATATTTTTTTTTTTTCTATTTTAATTAGCTGCTCTACATTTTTATTGTATTCTAATAATTTGTTTTTTATTTACATGTAACAAAATATTAAATAAATGCGTTACTTTTGGTTCCAAAGGTGGATATGCAATTGCTATAAAATAACAGCAGGCTCTAGTCCGTTTTAGGTTTCTTTAGTTATTGATTTAGAGTTTTAAAATGAAATGAGTATTAAACTTTGTTCCAGCAACACTGAAATTAAACTTTTTTCAACTATCTGAACGTCAGTAAGCCAGAAACTTCCATCTACGAAAATATTGATTTAGTATGTTTTCAAAAAACGGCTTTTACAAAGGGACTGACAAAGTATTTTCAAACAATTGTTTAGTTAAAAAGATATAAAACACTAAGTATAAGTTACACTTTTGTTTTGGTAGAATTATTCGATTACATTAGTCTTATTAGTCTTCAAGAAACCCAGAACCGTTCATTGTTTCTTATGTGATGACAAAGGAATTGACTCATTAACCTGTGAGGTATGCTTTCGTCATTGTTTTGGAAAGAAGCAAACCTCAAACACCCATTGCCTTTATTACTTGTTTTTCGGTTGATTGATTTTTGTCGTTTGATTTCATTTCATAACTGACATTATCAACCGTTTCAGCCTATTCATTTTTGATTTCCATTTTGAAATTTCCGTCTTGTAGTCCAGTCAAAAAAACATCTAACCTAGAAAAAATTGTTATAATGCTGATTTTGATACTGTTGGAAGCGCAATTTTATGTAGCTTAATATACTAAAAGCCCACCAAAATCCACCTTGGGCAAACAAAGTCACATTCGATTTATAAGACACTTTGAAATACTTTTTTAACAATACCGCTATTGAATTATCGTAATGTACATATAATAGAGCTTAGAAGAAAACATTTGCTTTAAATTGGATTTAACAATCGTTTGCTATTGATGATTAAATTTGTTGTTATTATGTTGTCATTTAAGCATTAAGTTGAGTTTACATGTGCAATTTTATTTTCTAGTGAAATATACAAATATAATGTTCATGAAGTCTATGATTTATACATCCTACCAAAATACAAAAGCGCTTAATATATATATATATATATATATATATCCGGTATAATGATGTTTGACAAGCCAATATTGCGGTCAATAACCCTGATGCACTTGCCTATTTGGCATCTTATTTAGCTTTTAATAATCATTTCAAGCCTTATATTAACTGAAAAACGCCTTAAATTGACTTATATTAACGCCTTATATTGACCGTATATTAACCTTTTTCGGTTTTCTCTTATCTGTGAAGAACTCTGAGTGAATCAGGTTTTGTGTTGGTGCCTTTTACATGCATAGTAAGGACTTCGAATTCTTGGAATATCTCAGATTGTTGCTTTTCCAAAAACAAATAGCGGTAATTTTTTCATGCGCAGCACTGACATGTTCCTGGTTTGAAGAGCATTTTTATCATTTTTAAGAAGTTCTTATTTTTGATGATTTTCACCCATTTTTAAAATGTAAAGGCGCGGCGAGCCCTGAGATTTTGCTCCAAAATTTTTTTTTGATGTTAAAAAATTCTGGGTAATTTTAGATTCTTGATAATGTTTTTTTTTTTTTTCGACTCATCAAACAAACTAGGAAAATTATATATATATATTTTTTTTTATTTCTTATCTTATGCGCTGCACATGTTGTTATAAGATGTTATTTCTGGCGGAATAATTTAGGAATGAAGTAGTTAACAATACTGACGTTGCTGGCTTCATTATTTTTAGAAAATATGAGTTTGATCATTTGGCCGTGACTATTGGTTAGGAATAATCCGCTTTCAAAGATCCAGAAATAAGCTCTTTGTTTCTGCTAAATATTTATTTGATTTTCTTTTAGGTTATACGTTTGTCATTCTAACAACTGCGGTCTTAACAGCAAAGGAATTTTTGAGAACTTTATTGATGAGCTGATAATAGTTTACGCATAGATTTTTTAGTCTTTATTTTATTATTTATTTTTTTTCCTTAACATTTTTATACCATATCAATTGTATTGTTTTACTTAAAAACTTGCGAATTTTCGATATTTTTGTACTGTTATTTGATTTACTGATACTCATTTTTTTCTTAGTACTCATGCTAAAATTCTGTAATTTTACTTTCGATTATTTTTTCGCTTCGGCTGGTTTAAGATATTTTTGTTGTGCTGAATTATTTTGCTTATTGTTTTGTTATATTTTTATATCAAGTTTTTTTTTTTTTTTTTGTTTTTCAACAATCATACAGCTTGTTTCATTATCTGATGAAACCATAAATAATGTTTCCTTTGAATCAATTTTATCAAAAATTTTATGGTTATAACAAGAACATTAACAGCAACCTTTAATGGGTGGGTGCCAATGGTTTCAGTTTAAAAAAAAATCATTAGCAATCCTTTTTTCCTAAAATCTTATTAGTTGTCTAGGTATTTAATTTTATTACATGAAAGTGATGAAATAGGGCTTTATAAATTTGTGACAGTATGTTCTCAAGTATATTTTACTGTCATGACTATAATGGTTATTGTTCTCTTTCCAGTCATATTTTCTCCTAGTCTTATTAATATTCATGATTGCAGCAATATGAAATAAAATTTATCGGGAAAAAAAATACGTAGGCCCTTAAGCGTTTTCAAATTTAATATTACTAGATCCTAATCTTACCAATTTTACATAGAAATTTGACCAATCCATTCTTTAGATATTTCGGCCGGCATGCTCCAAAAGACTATTTTGAGAAAATCGCGTTTAAGGTTTAAAATAACAAAATATTTCATAAATGTAAGTAAAACAAAGCCTAAAACAGATCTTTACTCTATATTTGACATAAATTACCTCTATAACTTTCTCAAAATGCTCCAGCCTCAATTACCGTCCGCTTCTTCATTTTTATCGCCTTTGCTCTTTTTTCTATGCTTTTTCGTGCTGTCAATGCTTTATGTCGAAGCAAATAATCGTTTCTGGTTGATTTTCTAACAACCTTTTGTGAATACTTTCCAGGGATTATGTTGAGTCTCTGAAATACCAATATACTGGCCATTTGACCAATGTTAAGGTGGTACATCAATTAAAATACGAAAATTTGGATTTTTTTAAGAATTTTTTGTTTCTTATACAAAATTTATCGTAGATTACGAATCTAAAATTTATTTCTAGTGATTTTAATCTTTACGCCTGAAAATTTTAGTTATTTGAGGGGAGGTATAATTTTTCTTTCCCTAGAAACAACCCTAGCAACAGATTTTTATCCCTCTGTTTTAAGCATTCTAGGTAAATAATCTTGCGTCAGAGTGTATGGTCGTTAAAATAGACTTAGCAATAAAGAAAATTAATGTCATGGCTGGAAACTACGTAACTTATTACTGATACCAATTTTCAGACATGTCGCCAGAGAAACTCTTGGAAAAGTTTTTGCATAGCCAAACTCAGAACGCTAATGAGTCTTTAAATGATGTCGTATGGAAACGTCCGAAAGATGTGTATGTAAGTAAAAGGTTGCTGGGATTGCAGTTAACTCAGTGATTATATTTAATGATGGGATCGTTGTATTAGAAGGTGTTTTCAATAAACTTGGATTGAAAATCGGACCATACTTTAATTTTGTTCTTAAAAACTAAGACAAAAGGAGAATCCGATCTATGCAAACAAAATCAACTGAAGAGAAGAAAACAATTATTACATATAAAAAAGAATATTTAGATAAGGAACAGGAAAAAGAACCGATTCTTGCCTATTCATGTGCTTCATAATAGAATAGTGTGCTAACTTTATATTAAATATATATATATATATATATATATTCTTTGTAAAAGTTTAAAGCTGTTTTTCTCAGTTTGTTTGTTTTTTTTTTTTTTTTTTTTTTTTTTTGAGAAGTCCTGCTTGATTTTAAATTGTGGACTGCTTTTTGTCGGCTGGGAAACGAAAGAGACACATATAGTCGATTTGTAAACACTTATGCAGTGTATCTCCACTTCCACAACACCGTTGAGAAACTTGGATGAATGTAGTGTTGTCGTGGTGACGCCTATCCCTGGTTAGGTGGCCGAAATACTTCAACCGCTCTGCTTCTTCTATCAGGTCATCCACAATGAGAATGTACTTATTTTTCGGAATGAACTCGATTAGCTCTTCGGGAATAGCAGTGGCAGTCGTAACCGAAAGGTCTCCGGATTGAGTTTCTTAGGATCTTGCAATACGCTGGTTGGTAAGGCCGATAAGCACAAAGGCTATTCATATAATAGAGCTTTTCATATTGTGACAGTGTGTTAAATAGGAGGTCCTGAATGAACGTTATCTTCCCGCACATTTTCGGTCCACATATGAGAATCCTCGATGAATTGTTGGTAAACAAGTATCTAATACCCTGAACTCTACTTGAACGCTATTTTTATGTGGAGTTATACATCTCTTGACATATTCGGTTCAAATGAGTACCGATACTTTGAAAAAGACACGTGTTCTCACAGCCGATAATCTAGCAAATTTGTTGGAAGCAGTGGTGTAAAAGATTGCCAAACGACACACACACATGCGCATCCAAATCTAGACGATCTCAAGAAAAAGCAATGAGCTTTCAGGAAAAACAAGAAAGGGTGAAAATGATCAATCATCGTGAAGAACCGCTAGAGGAGCAATTAGGTGAAAATGATTCTATTAGCCCACTTCAGATGCTAAAACTTAAAAGCAAGATGCCGACAGTGCAGAAAAACAAGTATTAAGCAATAGACCTGAAGGTTACGATATATACATCGTAAGTTGCAAGGTAGCGATGTTAGGTCTAACGAGTGCGGTGAAATTGAAATCAATGGTTACCCAATCCAAGATAGCAACCTCGTACAAATATAGCAAATAAAATGTACAAATATTAATAATGTCTTTAAACATCCTAAACATACAATTAACCTAAATAACAATTCTAACAAAAGAAATTCTACTAACATTCCTCTGCAAAACCGATCAGAAAAACTCTCTTCCAAAACTCAAACTCAGTTGAAACCGATCTAAGTGACTGTCATCATTTAATATATACTATGCTGAGATCAAAATGCCTTCTAGTACAGAAACTTAAAAAAATACGAATTAGAATTTAGTACTTATTTTTTTACTTCTAGTCAGACATTTAACTATATTTATTACGACACTATTTTTAAGAAAGTTTTAGATAAATACGCTCCCGTCAAAAGTAAGATTATAAGGAGAAACAATAAACCTTTCGTTTCAAAAATTGTCAGGAAAGAGCTCATGAAACGAGCTCAAATAAAAAATCGCGTAAACAAGTCTGGCAAATATTGCGATTTAGAAGCTTATAGAATCCATCGTAATTATGTTGTTAACCTCATTCGTAGAGAGAGAAAAACATTTTTTCGCAATTATAACGCAAAAGTAGGGCAGAAGTCGTTTTGGAAGGCATGTAAACCACTTTTATCCACTAAGCCTATTATTAATAGAGAACGAATACTTTTTTTTTGAAAATGGTGATGTTATTTCTGACGAAAAGAGCGTAATTACAAAATCTTTAAATATTGGATCATGTGATCCCCATATTGAACATAACCCTTTGATGTCAGATTCAGATTTTGAGTCTCATCCAAGTATTAAGGCAATCCATAC
>JAUZNK010071809.1:0-13971 GCA_035046665.1 Euphysa ruthae
TGTATATATATATATATTATTATTATAAAATTTAATATGTTTAGACAGTGAGATTTTTTGTCCACTTATACTGAAATTTAAATCTTTTGGGAGTTCCTTGTTATTGCATTTAGTGTATTTAGTGTGTTCACATATAAATATTATTAGATCAGTTTTGCTTGCATTTAGGGATATCTTATTGGCATGCAGCAATTGTGCTAGGAGTGATAAATCATGATTTATATGTTTATCTAGAGATTCTGTTACTAGTAAGAGGTTGGTATTATCAGCAAAGTGAAATGTTTCTGAATGCTGGATTGATAAATGCAAGTCATTGATGTGAAAAACAAAGATAAACCAGAAAATAGCTTTTTAATATCAGAGCCGATACTCTCAACTCTTGTAAACTGCTTTCTATTTGACAAGTATGAGGTGAACCAGTTTAGAGTAGTACCACTTATACTATGATAACTTAACTTATAAAGTAAAACACCGGAATTGACAGGAACGAAAACCTTTTTAAGTCGATAAATACTCCACACGCACACTTTCCTGTGTCTAGAGCATCTCTAACTCTTTCGGTTTTCCTCAATAATGTATACTTGGTTCAATATTTTCTTCTAAAGCCAAAATGGTTATCGTACAAGCAATTGAAATTTTTTAAATATTTATATAACCATTGACGCATGATTTTTTCGAAGATTTTGCTCTGGTAAGTAATTCTTCGTCAAGTATCTAAAATTACGTTTTAAGACTGATCTGATTTCCAGGTTTACTTTTTTTCCATCTTCTAATATAGCAAACTAAGTCAGATAATCAATAATTGATACATTCAAGTTTGGCAGAGTGATAAAAGGAATTATGATTTGCAGATAGACAATCTATGAAACAAACCACGTCACTTGAAATCGTATTTGATCAAATCAGCGCTGAAGTCAGCTATTAGCATGATATTTTTTCTCTCTTTTGATAACTTATCATTGGGAAGACTTAAAAAACCATCAGTAAACTCATATATTCATATTTAAATGTCGATAGATACATCCTATTGTTAAGTTGGTTCTTTTACGATATTTATTTCATCGGAAATAGATTCAAGTTCTTGTTTTTCATTAAAGATTTTTATGCCGTTTAGGACTTTATAACTTGGATAGAAGTTAATTTATAAAAGTGTACCTTCTTTTACTAACTTAATGAGTGCCTGCACAAAAGAGAACCTGTCAATTTTTGACATGGAAGGTTCATTTAGATTTAGACTTGTTTTGAGTATGGCAAGTATAAAACGATTTATTGTTTCAAGCATTAATGGAAAATTAGATCAACAATATATCCTGGCAGTGTAGCAATCTACAGTTGCAAAAAGAGATTAGTTTTTTTACTTAAATTAAAATTTGGTTGGTTGAAATCTAAATATTTCAGGTTTGTTTCGTTATCAACTTCATTTACGGTCTGAAAAAAGTGTACAAAAGATGGTTTGCTTTTCAATACTATTGTCACTTGTCATGGGTAAGTTTTTATCCGGTGAGATCAATGTAAGATCAAACTTTCTGATGCTACAGGATGGCATCATCTCCTCATTATTAAACAGATCCATTCATTTTCAGCCAGAGTCAATTAGTCATAGGTAAGTTTATCAAGTCGATTCATTTCATATGGACACAGTCATTTCAAAATTAGACTGAAGTGCTCTATGATTATTAGCCATTGGTCTCTAACAGATTATAAACAGGAATTGTATCATCATTTACAAGAGGACAAAAATACCTACTTTAAAGGGAAATTTTGGCTTTAGTTATAAAAATAGCAAAAAGTAATCTATTGTTAGTCGCCTAAAAATCTAACTTCAAAGGTTGCATATGTAACTTTATATCCTAAATAGAAAGATAGCTAAATATAGTAGTGTATAAATATTTATCGATATGTTATTAATTTGTATTTTTACTTAACAAGACAACTCATCTCAGCTAAAAATGTCTTCAAATCATACTTCTTTATGTTTTTGACCAACAAGAGATGTTTTCGTTTTTGATATTCAATTTGTTGGGACTGCTCGTAGAATAGGTTTAGATGAACAAATTGGTAACTATACTATAGGTGATGGTAACTGCTGGTAAAGAGCAGTCGTTCAAAATATATATTTATAGAACTGAGGTTGTCCAAATGTTAGAACCATGTAAAGTCTATGACTTGCATAGCTAGTTAAGAGTAGGCGTTGTTGCTTTCGTATTCCTTTTTTTTTGACTTTTGTCATATCGATAATTTTTGATAAAGTAATTGTAAATTAAATTAATTGTAAATAAGTAAGTAATTGTTATTATAAATATAGAGGTTTTGTTGTAGGGTTGTTTTGGAAAAAAAATTATTATTATTAATTTTTATCGTTCGAATACAAGTTAATGTTTAATTGTGTAAAATTATAAGCAAATTTATAAAACACATTGGAAATGAATATATAACCACAAGACTTAGGTGGATTTTTTTAACATATTCACTAGCAATAATAGTGTTTTAAATTATTGAAAGGTTTCAGTTCAGAAAATTCAACTCATGCTCTCATCCATATACCGTTCATAATAGATTTTAGAACTATTCCCAATCTCGATCTCCATGTCCCATGCTCTGCCCCTTGCAAATGAAAATCAAAATAACTTTCAATGTTTGATTCCTGTTTCTTATGTTGATGTTGATCTCTCAAGTGAAAGTGTTTGCAGGAAGATACCAGATCATAAATTTTCAGCCAATAGTTTCAAGAAAAATCAAGTTTGGTTTTAATATTCTCAGCTGATCTATACTAACCGCTAATTCCAAAAATACTGTTAGAGATACCAAGGACAAATTGTCACACAAGAATTGGCAACAAAAAGTGCTTCAATCAGTTCCACACGATCAACAGTGGGTTAATTTTTAGAATTACGATTGTGGTTCTTGAGGTAGACTGGCCTTGGGATTAACCAAGAAGCCAAAGTATCACCTACAACAGCTTTTCGACTGAGATTAAACTTACATACATGCGGTGTCATGTTAGTTGAGGTGCATAACAATGGCCTAATCGAATAAATGGTATTGGGTAACACAACTTCCTAGTGTTTAATGTCAAGGTTTCGAGATTAGCAAAGAAGAACAATCGTCTCCCTATTGTTACATGGTATCGTTCGCATTGACCGTTACCGGAAAGATTGTAAGGAGTTTTTCTGCTGATAGGCATATTTTCGTACGCAGCCACGATTTCAACTCCAGCGACATGTAAGCCAAACCACGGTCACTATGAATTTAATTGAGTAAACGAAATATTGAAAAGATGGAACTCAAGCATTTAAGGTGGATTACTAGATTTTTTTATAAATACATGCGACACAACTTTTTCTATTCAAAATTTATCGTAGTCTTTGAATATGAAAATCATTTTATTTAAAAAAAATTTTTTTCAGAAATATTGACCTTTTCCTATGGCATGGTATCCTCATTTATTGCCCAAAATTTAGGGATCAGTGAGCCTTTTTCTCGAAAGTACCTCTGCTCCATCCTCGTGGTGTTCTTGACGCTTAATGGGTGTATAATGGGCATTCATGATTTGGTAGATCCTTGTTACACCCTTCCTAACCGATTTGAATTTTCATGGTTTCACCAGTCAGTTTTTAGTGAGGGGAAAAGTTATCATAATTCTGATAGAAGAAATAAAAATATGTATACGGAGAAAAGAAGAGCAAGGTATTTGAAAAATAAAAAAGATGTAATGGATGAGCATCAACTGCAACCAAGCATTGGAAATGCAATAAAAACAAACGGTCACCCAAGATGCCGTTGCAGGAACACCAAGTTCATTTTGCTCATGAGGCTGATGAAAAAAGTGTTGGAAAAGATGATATGAACTTCATATTTAAGTTATCAATATTGCAGACTATTTTCCAGTCAATCGGCCAATGTTCTGGCTGCAAGCGAACACCGTTGAGGTGTCAATTAACCCTAAAAAGAAAAAGGGTACTTTCATGAAATTCTACTGAGTCGAAGTTGTTTATGGAGTTTTTTTTTTTTTTCCAAGCCCTATAATTGACAATACTGATGAAAAAGTAGCTTTGATGTTAACCTACGCACTTTTGTGGCTTTTCATGAATTCGATAAAGGTTTTCAGTCAATTGAAATCTTCTGTCGTCTTATGAATATTCACCAACAATGCCAAATATTGCATGTAGTAAAATCATTCATACGCTGCATCCATTATGTCTTCAACCTGCTGAAAATTCTATGTCAAATGCTGCAGCTGCAGTCCGTATAAATGATGGCACTGCCAATATAGTGACGTCCCTTGTGGTTTATGCCAAAGACGAGGGTACTCGTCATTAAATGGTACCTTGAGTGTGAAAACGATAAATGTATCGTTGTTGAAGTTCAAGGACTGTAAGAGTATGTGTTTATTGGGAGAAATGTAAGAATACTCCAGCTTGCACAAATTGGAAAGAGTTACACAATTGTATCATAAAGCATGTGGCGTCAGCTTCATCAACAAAAACAGTATCGATATTCACGATATTCGAAAGGTCAGTCAAAAAATAATAACTTGCAGTACACAACATTTATCGGTGATGGCAATTCTTCTGCGTTTTCAACTATGGTTGAAGAAGACCTTTACTATGGCGTTGCTGTGACTAACGGTAAATGCATCGCACATGTCGAGAAACGAGTTGGTGCTAATATACGAAAAACTAGAAAGGAGCTAGCAAAAGATCGCCGTAAATTAATGTTTGGCAAGGGAAAATTAACCGATGCGTCCATAAATTACAAACAAAACTGTAATGGAGTTGCTATTAGCCAAACTACAAGCAATGTCTATTAGATGAAAAAGAATTTTGGTGCCATTCTATTTCATTGTTCAAACATAACACCTGCATAAGCACGACATAAATGGTGTCCACAAAGATAAGATTTCTGGTGTTCACAACGAAATATCACCAAAAAAAATTAATCTAAATTGAATTTACCACCTAACATAAAGGGCAAGCCAGAAATCAAGCAGTTATTTAACTGGTTACGAGACGAGACACTTTTATCACAGTGTTTACATGGGAAAACTCAAAAGGTGAACGAATCGCTCAACGGAATGATTTGGACAAAATGTCCGAAACGTTTATATGTTGGAAAAAAAATCCTTTTAGAGTACTATTATGGCAAGGATGGTATTTACAACCTAATGTGTTGGTTGGTCTAAATTTTGGTAAAGTGCAACGAAAATCGACAGAGAACATAATGAAGAATTTTAAGCGCGTCAAGTTATATAAATCAACACCACCCATAAAACGCAGACGTAAAAACCTTTGGTTGATAAAAAAAAATGAAGAGAAAAAACAAAGAACAGGAAAAGAAATCCTTTGAAACTGGTAGTTTGCGATTTATTTTATTCAAAACTTTTTGTTTTTTTAGACTCTCAGATTTTTTTAACTGCATGATTTATATTTATAAAAAAAGTTTTTTTTCTAACAAAAGACACATTTTTTGAACTTGAGCGGAAAATAAAATCTGAACTGTTTGATGAAATTATCTGAAGTTCTGCAATCAACGGAAAACGTTTCTATGTCAAATAATTTTGCCAGTGACGGATGGCCTCCACTATAGAGTACGCTTCTTTTTCGACATCAGCATTGTTTAGTTCACTTTTCTGTACCGAGGAAGACTACTGGTCGTCCTTCGTTTTAACAATTCTAACGAATTGCGGGCATCTTTAGGCATTGGAAAAACTATGTTACTCCAGATTGGTATTATCATTTCAGAAAATATGCTAGTTCTTTTTGAGTAGATTGAAAGTAGTCCGATAGATTTGTTTTTGCGCTTTGAGCGTTTTGGTGAAGGGATGCCTCGTAACGGCTGGAATCGATCTGAATCTGGACGTATTTCGTTATTTTTAATTTCCTATCTGAGGAGTCATATTTTGCTGAGAAAATAAAATAAGTTTTTTTGGATCACTTCCACATACGGTGACGTTTTCGAGGTAAGCAAACGTTTTCTCAAGGTTTTGACAAGCGATGAACTGGACCATACTTCTCTGTAAACACGGTACTCCATTCGTTACCCCAACTGGTAGACATTTTGGTCGATATAGTTTCCCGCTAGCATCAGGCTGCATAGGGTTGTCCATTTTCACGGATTGGTTTCTGGTATAAAGAATTTTTGAGGTCAATCGTGCTAAAAACGTTATTCTTCGAAATTACATTAATTTGGTAGTGGATATGCGTCGAGCTGAGTATACCGGTTGATCGTCTAGCAATAGTCGAAATCCATTCGATTTTTGTGTTTTTCATTGGTTGTGATTATAACCTGCGCTCGCCTAGGTGATCGGTTAAGTTCGATTACATCCTCCATTAATAATCATTGCACTTTGTTTTCAATAAATTGTTGGTAATTTTTTCTGTAGCGATGAGATTTTTTAGCCATGGGAAAACAATCAGTTGTGAAATTCTCGAAAATTAGAGAGGTTCAATATGCATTATTGAAAAAATACTTTTCGAAAGATCCGCTTTTTCACCTCCAAAACATTTAATAACCTTCTTGTCTTGTCTTAGAATGTTTAGACCAATGATAAAGTCTTAACATATATTTTGAAGTACAGACAACTTGGTGGAACGATAGTAGTTTCCACTGAGAATCATGTTTACTTGCGCATATCCAAGATTATTTACAACTATGAAAGATTCTGCCATGCACACAGACATGCTTGCATGTTGTAATGTTAAGTTTAGAGTGCCAGCGATATTGTGAGAAAAGAAGCTAATATAACTTCCTATGTAAATTTGTGCCTTGGCTGGAAAAATTTTAATTTGATTTTCTTGACCTTTTGTAAACCTCGACTAGAATACTTGTTTGAAATATCCCGTCTTTTCAAGACTATAGCAGACAGCATTGAGTGCGGGACATCTTGATCTACTCTGGTGATGTGACCCACCACAAAAGAAACAGCTTTGTCTGGAGTTGAGTTTTAAGCCATTAGGTAAGCATGTAAATCTTCCCCTGGTTGTTTTTGCGAGAAAGTGTCTTGCAAATACTTCATTTTTGGGGAAAAACAAATAAAGATTCAAGGTGTTATTGCTGAACTAAGCCTATGCGGTTCGAATCGAATTCGAAAACGATTGGGGAAATATATTTAACAAGAAAGTCAAGTTTGTTAATATCTGGACTTGTTTTTTCAATTGAAGACAGAAAACTGTTAAAAGTGCGTTTCCAATGAGTACACTTTATCAACACCAATCGTGTTTGGTATGTGATCAAATCTTTCGGGTCTTTGATAGCTTTCCATAATAGAACTTTGGAAGATTGTGCAAAGAAAATAAATATAAACACAAGTGTTAAATGTACATAACAGAAAAGTCAAAGTCATGGTATCATGTCAGACCAATGCTTTATCTGCTTGGTCAGACAGCTATCAAAATGTGATATGGAAATTGTTGATAGAAAAATACTGCAACAGAATCTCTATTGCCTCGAATAAATTATTCTCTAACAGAGTCATATCCAGGTGTATTTCAACACCTGTGAACCGGTTTGGGAGCCCATATAATTAACTAAAATGTCAATGTTTTTATAATAAATTTATAGGGTTGACTTATTTGGTAACATTTTCAGGTTAAAAAACTTTCTTTCTGAGGCTAATCATAGCAGAATCTGCCACTATATAAGGGTAAATCAATGATTTTAAATTTTTATTTCCCTAAAATAAGTCGTAGTCATAAAACTAAATGAAGCAGATATAGACACAACTCATAAAATTCTAAAAGCAAAAAGCTCAAAGTTTATATGAGAAATTCAGAGTTTTCTTTTCATCTTAATTTCTCAAATCTGATTTACATTCGCTTGTCTGAATAAAACAATATAAAAATATATACATGCCATTGGCTCTTTTATTTTCTAAACACTGGCGTGAACACCCACGTAACTCATTACAACTTAATCCCGAACGTGTGCATTTACAACCTGTTTCATACTTTTTCTTGCATCCACATTTGATGAATTTATTGCATAATTTCGATGCTTCAGGTAGTGTCATCCACACTGGTGTCATTTTGTCGTTGGCTTTCTTCCAACCCCATTCAGTGACAACAGGTAAAACTTGGTGTGGTATCAAGGATTGTCCCCATATGATACTAAATTAAAAATATATATATTAGTGTAGATTAAATTTTTTTTTACCAAAAAAATCCTTAAGAATTAATATGTGAATTAATAAAGTATGTCATTATTTTCCTTTTTAACTCGGTTTTCGATAAGAACTTGTTAACTTAGTTCTTGAATATGACAGCCTCCATTCTGAAGAAACAATTATTATCTTGTTAGGAAAGGAAACAAAGACTTTATGTACCTTCCTTGAAATACAACTGCTTTTAAATTCCGGAAGATTATGTCTTTTTATGTTGGTAACCTTTCGCTCTGAGGTGCTTTTTTAGTGAACAAAACTCTTCGACATTTAGTGAGGTCACTTGCCGAACTTTCCTCATCATAAAGGAGAATGACGTAGCGCTCAACTCAAACTGAAGTAGTGCATCAGTTGAAACAACAGAATCTATTTCCATTCACCACTTAAAATCATCATTAAATATACAAACTGATTTTGTTCCTTTAAAGCTGTTTAACTAATTATCATGTTGATTCAGCTATTTAATTTTTATTATATAAATTTTATATAAATATCAATTTTAAACATAAATGAAACTTCTTATCTTATTGCTTACAATCGTTTAATTTTTATTTAAATTATAGCTGACACCTTCAGAAATTGAAAACATTCTAAGTATTTCATATATTATGGAGTTGAAGAAAATTAAAGGAAATAACATGCAAGAAAAAGCGCCCTATAAGATAAAAGTTCTGCAAGTTATAAGCTAACGGATCTAAACTTATTCCTTATAACAGAAGTAACCTGCAAACTGCTCGAACAATTTCTTCATCTTCGTTTTTCAAAACTTTTCATGCGAGTTTCTTTCCTATCCAACAAATGAAGATGCTGTATCGCAACCATTGAATGCAAACCATAATAAGATAATTCGTGCTTTTTCACCTAACTTTTGAGCGTAACAATGTATTGGAAGCAACCATTTGTGTTTTCCAACGCCAAATTCAATCCAAAGTTACTTGATACCGGTTAACTGTTTTAAAACAGAAATTGATATTGCAACAGCTTCTGTGTCTACAGTTTGAATACAGACATTTTGGTGCCCATTTTCAACAGCATTATTAACGTGTAGCAGGATACGAGTGTCGTCTTCTTCGTGGTTATACGGTGAGATCGAACTTTTGTTAAAGTCAATGGAATTGGCAAAACAGTTTTATCAATCGTCGTAACTAAAGGTAAGTCAAATTTTGGCACTTGTACACACTTTTTTGCAAGCAATCTAAATAGCTCACATTTGTTCTCATTCAATCATAAGAACTCTGACCATTTTTTCAAAATGGTTGAATCGGAAACAGTTACTCTCACCCAGTGCACAAATCTCCCTGGTCTGTCTGTACCTTTAAGTTGAATTGAAACTAACAGTCAAACACAATGCTAAATTTTTGAATCTCTTGATGTTTTGCTATTGAAATATTTACTATTTATTCATTAAATTCGATTTCAGAATACTCTGTGAATGTTTTTGAACGCACTGGACTAAATATATGTACAATTGATGCTCCATCCAACACTTTTGGAGTAATAACGTATGGAGAATATAAAGTAGGTGCCGAAAACTCTTCAAGGCACTTCAGGTAATCCCATATACTTGTTTTTCGGCGTTTTCCGTACTCGGATATTGCTAATGGATAAACATGATTTTCGTATCAAAAAGTCATCTAAGTCTCCATCCATATGTTGAGACGCAACATAAAGCGATACAAACATCTTGTGTTCTTCTTTTAGCATAACTGTCTTTAGTTTTACTATTTAAATGGTAAGGACTTTCTTTTCTCTAAACAAATGTTATCTGATTTTGAGAATTGGTTTGTATATTGAATCTTTCCAGTTTTTAAACTATTCTGAATAGAAAATACGGATGCCTTAATGCCCATTTGCTTCGCTTTTTTAACAGATGCCTTTGCTTCTGCGTCGTGTAATATCTTTTTTGACAAATTAACTAAAATGGATATCCGAATTTTTTTAACACTTCAATAAACTCTGATATATGTTCATTATATTTTTTTTCAAATGCAGTTGTATCTTCATCATGATCTTTGTTATCATCATCTTCTTCCTTGTCTCCGAATCCTTCGAGAAACTCAGCAAGTAGTGGTTCGCAATCCATCCATTTCATCAGTGCACTTGGGTTGTCTAATACATCTATCGAACCACCGTCTTAGCATAGATTCCTCTCACCCTAACGTTGTTGCGCCGGCTTTAGAAATTGCATCACACCAACCACTCCTTTCCAACCAATCCTCGAACCTAGATAATGAGTCCATTTCTAAGTGTAGCCCACACATCAACATTAACAACTATCTTCACCATACAATTCTGGATAGTCTCATTAAACGTACTTTCCTAATGTGTAAACTGGTTGGTCAGCTGTTATTATGGGGACTTAATTTGGGTTTATTCCTGTCAAAACTCTTTTTACCTATATTAAAGGTTTGTCTTACCACAGCTGTCGAGTTGATCGATTCTTTAATAAGTCGCAACAAAACAAAAGTATTTCTTGCCTTGAGTTTTTCTTTTCCTTTCTTTGAATGAGATGCTGCCCATGAAATTCGTGTTATTTCTGTTGCTTCTGTTGTGTTTTCTAAAACACTATCTACTGCCATCCACCATTTTCTTGAATCACTAAAAGCATCATAAAACAGGTAGATATTGTTTGCAAGGGATATTCTACGGAATGGCCTTTAGAAGACAGTTTTGTAGTGTAATATGATGGTAACTCATCTAACGATTTTTAGTTGGTTTTACCGAAAATTCATAATCAAACCTCTTTACAGGAAAGTCCACCTCAGGATGTTGGAGCATGGATATTTATGTACCATCTAAAGATTTTGTAGCTGAGCTAGAAGAATGGTCGTGATCGATGTTATCAGTTGCTGCAATTGTGAAAACATTTTTGTGAATTGAAAGTGGACATACCATATTAATATCTTCGAAGAATTTGCACAGCTGATTTGTAAATGTTGATTTAATAGCATCGACTCTAGTTTGAGGTATACAAACTCTGAAATATGCTAAGTTATTTACAATTCCTTTTTTCCGCGTTTTAGAATCTATATTTAAGCCGACATAAAATGGAAAAGGAAGAATTTGATCTGCTTGATGTCGTGTATATTTCCCATGTAACTTAGTTGAAATATCGTTCTTTAAAGATTTGTAAAAGATCAGTTGAGAAACAGTTTTTGCATCTTTGTTATGTGTTGAATTGTTGTTGATATCTTGTAACTTATGACTATAATACTGTTCTAACAAATGTTTTTAAAGTTTTTGGGACGAAGGGGCTTTCTAAACCAGTTGAAAATGGTGGCACTTTATTAGCACTTTCAACATTAAAAATTTGGTTTCTCAAAATATAGTGACTGCTCATTTTAAATACATTCCTTCTTATTCGCTTGTTATACAACAAGCATCAAAAATTGTATTCCCTAGATCAGCCTTGAATGTCAACTGAACTTCTCGACCTTTTTTAAATTCGCCTAACTCTGGTACAAGTTTTATAATTTTCTCTTTCAACCTTGTTTTGTTTATACATTTTTACCATTCATCAAAGGCTTTCATGCGATTGTAAAATAACTGGTATAGTCCTGAAAGTTGAAACACAGGTACAACTGCTTCATCTTCATAGCACTGATAGACATACTCCATAAGCTCTCCAAGCACAATTCCGTAAACAAAGTCATTTTCACTTTTCATTGCTAATTGGTCTTTCTGCAACGAACTCAATCTTTTGTAGAATTGTATAATGCATTATTTATGATAATGAGCCTCAGAAGCTACAAGATCACCTTCACTGAGCTTTGCGAGTAACTTAGCATCTAATAGAAGTTCTGTATAGCTCCGCACTTTTTTATACAGTTCAAGATTCATCACCTGACTTAGGTTTCTGTTACACACCTTCTCACACAAGAAATAATTTTCTTGATAATTGTTGGCCTTAAACTTCGACCTTGTACCATGGTTTGGGATTTGAGTTTCTTTGTTTAGCTGCTCTCTGTTAGTGTTAGCTATAAAACATTGCATAGCATTTTTTGTGATATACAGCATTGTTATTGCATAGTTGATGCAGTATATCTTCACCACATTGCAGTCGGGAAGTCAATTCATATGACAAACCACCTTTTACAAACAATTGTCATATGTTTCGCAAAAGAGCATTACTTTTAACTACAAATTAGCATTCTGCCAAATTTTCTTTACCTTAAGAGGAGAGATTTTGGCCTGGATTTAATATGGCGGATTAAAAATATTGCTAAATTTGGCAGATGGAGTAAAAAGGTGAAAGCTTGCTTGAAAAATAGAATGTAATATAAACGTAAGAGGTTATGGGAATATGACAACCGACACAGGTTTTTAAACTCTGAGTGGTTTTAATTTGATGAAACACTGCTTTTTTTAAATATGGCATAGATTTAGCATTATGAAACACCGATTTTTTTTTAATTTGGTGTGGATTTAATTTTTTTTAAATTCATCAATATTGCTAAATTCCCACCATTCGTACCAAAATTTCTCTACTTAAAGAACAAAATGTTTCCATATAATCCCAAAGCAAGTGGTATGAATTCTATAAAAGGTTTTATAGAAAGTTTTTGTGGGCTTTGTCCAATGTAGCTAAGAGTCAAGATAGTATCAGCCTATATCTAATTATATCGACTGCCATGATAGAAAGCTATAAAAACAAAATAATATATAATCAAACATATCCAGGTTACTAAGCAATGTCTTGTATCCAGTGTTTTTTGGTTGCTTATTTGGTTTAGAAAGATTAAGAGTGACACTATTGGTTGATATATCTTTGCATATAAAACATTTATCCCACTCTGTCACAGTATTTGTTGCTGGTAACTCATAACTTGCAGCAACATTAACAAGTTCGAATCTCTTTTTAGACATTAATTTTTATTGTTAACTTCTAAAAATAATTTTTGTTCTTGCATTTTATATGAATTTCACTTTTATTTTATATATTATTGCATAACACAATAAAATAATGGGGAAAACAACTACAGTTTACAACAATTTAACATTCTAATAAAGAATATAAAAATTTCCTTTGATAAAACGTGAAAGATGAGGGTAAGGCTAGCAGTTTGCAGGTAAAAATCTGTAAAGAATTAATTTCTGAAATTAATAGGTGTTAATAAAATATGTCATTAATTTCCTTTTTAATTCAGTTCTCGAATTTTCTTGAAGCATCGTATATTATCAAAATGCGAAATAAGAACTTAGATTACAAAATTTCATCAGTGTTCTGAGTCTTATTTATAAATTATAGACCAAAATTCGATCCGGAGTGTATGGTCTGAAATTTACACGATCATCAGGTGATTGACTTTATTTTAAGAAAATTATTTAGGGGCTATTTAGGATATATTCTAGCTCAAATTAGAAAACAATGTCACTTAAATTTGTTGAGTATTTTCGATTGAAGTGATTTTTAGGTTGTGTCTGTCTAAATATTTTGCATAGCCTAAAAAAATTTCACAATTCATTTCTTCTATTCTGAGATACTAAGCTTTCCAATGGTAAATAACGTGTCTTTATATAAATTTTTTCAAGGTTGATTCGATATTCTATAGGACTAATAAAATGTTTTGAAGTTGTTAAGAAAGGAAACCACAGTTACGAAACATTTTTTTACAAATAGAAAAAATATAAAAAGTAATGAATCTAAATCATTTATCATCATCATAATCATCATCATTATCATCATAATCATCATCATGATCATCATCATATTCATCATGATCATCATGATCATCATTTATCATCATCATCATCATCATCATCATCATCATCATCGTCATCATCATCATCATCATCATCATCATCATCATCATCAT
>JAUZNK010071820.1:0-13970 GCA_035046665.1 Euphysa ruthae
GGTTACGAGTTCGACTCCCACCTTGGCGGAAATTTATTTCCATGTTTGTTATCTCTGAGTTTCTGAGCAAAGCTCATAGCGTAATGTAACGCTAGCTCAAACTGGTAGGCTTGTTTGGTTGAGCAAATTTCGTAGATGCAAATGGGCGTTCTAAGTAATCCAAGACCCGCCACGTATTTAACATATATAACGTATTTAAACATAAGATCAAAGAGACATTTCTTACCTCTTTAGATATAGTTCGTAGACCTAATAAATACAGATAATTCAAAATAAAAATAAGTAATGCATATGTAGGTTATGTCAGCAGATACTATAAGTTACCAGTTATAATATACGAAAAAAAACAGTACTAAAAGTCATGAGCAGTTACGGCGAAATTCAATTCTACAGAGCTCTTATGCGAAGATTCGTGAAAACGATTCGATACTATTCACACAAGATCGATTTTTAAGTTTCACTCAGAACAAGGTAGAATTAATCAACTTCTTATATGTTTAAGAAATGGCGGTTTCAAGTAGTGAATTGCTAAGGAGATGCTGATATTACCATTGTGTTATACGCCGTTCAGCTTACGACATATAAAAATGAACCAGTACTAGTAGTTGTAGCTGACGACACTGATATATGTATAATGAT
This sequence comes from Euphysa ruthae, assembly GCA_035046665.1. Lineage (NCBI taxonomy): Eukaryota > Metazoa > Cnidaria > Hydrozoa > Anthoathecata > Corymorphidae > Euphysa > Euphysa ruthae. The sequence goes on from JAUZNK010071820.1 coordinate 640, forward strand.
GCTGCTCTACTATTGAAAGGAAAATATGAATGATATTTTTTTTCTGCAGGAACGCTGGAAAAATGCTTGGAGTATTAAGAACACTGGAAGAGACATAGAAGATATTAAAGACCGCCTTCTATTTATTCATGGTCTGGGCGTGGTACCACATCATCAATTTTTGGTCAATAGAAAGGAAGTCTAGTTCAGCTTATGAAAAAATCAAATCCATTAAAGGAAATATCTGAGGTCATTACAAATGTCTGGAGTGAACAAAATGAAATGGGAAATGGATCGATTTCTGTTTTAAAGATTTTATATGGTGGAAACTTAGAAAAGACTCATTGACCAAACTAAGGTATTTAAAGTTATGCTTAAAATCACTACTTGGAAGCAATATCTTAGCAGGTAATATCTCAAAAATAATAAGTAATGAAAAAAAGAAAGCCGCATTGAGTAGGACTTTTAAACATTAAAATTTTATTTTTTAGATATGGGAAGTATATGGGTAACTTGCAATCGTATTGTTACGCCAAAGTTACCACCGACTGAAAGAGTGGCATATTTCCATGTTTTGCGTACACACGACTATCAAATATTGCACTAGTCGATAGTTTTCAGCAGAATACGTTAGAATGTGTATGGAAATAATCTTATGAAGGACTTCTTCCAATAATGACAGATATCGCCGCTGTAGCTCCTAGAGCATTATCAAAAATCATTAAGTGCAAGTGCAAAGTAACAACAAAGAATCCTTGTGGAACAATGACATGAAATATAACATAAAAGATTATTGAAATCCTTATGCTAAAATTACTTAGAATCCTCATTTGGTTCTTTTCTCACAAATGGCAGTTTATTACAGGAATCGGTTTTTGAGGTTTTATTCACCTTAAGTTTTTCTCTTGATCTTGTTTGGATATACTTCTTTTTAAAATGTTTTAAACAAAGAACAGACAAGGGAGATGGTTGCCTATATTCTCGACTTACAAATCTAATTCGTTTTTCTTTTACATGTTTTTTAAACATAAAAGATATATTAGAATTCATTTCTGGAATAAAACTTCCAAAAAAATAGAATGCAAGTAACCTAAATAGAGCTTTTGCTGAAAACTTACCCATTGTTTATAATCTAACCTCTGCTGATGTCAATGTATCCATTGATAGAGCATGGCAAAGACGAGGATTTAGTTTATGGAGCAGTTGTCGCTATATTTATTGATAACGATCGTGTCGTAGGTATTGAGTTGATGTGTAGATACTGCATCAACGCAGCAAAATTTAAGCACTCTAATCTAGAGAAATATGAACAAATAAAAACACACCATTAGTGTATGAAAAACCACCTTGTGTCGTCTCCTGCAATGGAACTATTCGGGATAAAAAAGTTGTTTGAGCGCTCTATCGAGAAAAAAAAGCTTCGGTACACAGAGCGCTATGGGGATGGAGACAAAATTTTTTCTGCTGTTGAAAATACATGAAATCAAACAGGAATGTATAGAGCACTTCCAGAAACGAGTTGGTTATAGACTGCGAGAATTAAAAAAAGAAAAAGAGGTGCTTGCATGGCAAGACACAAAATCAGTTCGTAATTTTGATAATAGCAAACCTTGACAAAATTCAAGTCGAAAAAGTAGTGAACCTTAGCGTTTGCGTCGAAGTTTATAATGCAGTAAATCGAAAAGTAAAGGCGAGAAAGCTTTGGAAATTGAGGGATTGTTGTTTGGTGCCGGTATTGCCGATTAGTGTTTTTTTGGTTTGTTTGTTTGATCTTTATATTGTTTTTACAAACTGTATTCATAAAGCATAATAGTTTAATATATTTATTTAATATTTGCGCTGTACATTTTTTTTTATTACTGCCGCTGGCCTGAAAGGCTAAACCTGAGACTGAAATTATTTAAATTTCCAAACTCTAATTTAAAGATGTGCTTTACATTTGTAAATAGGTATAAAACCTAAATCTTATTTTGATGCTTTGACTTAAAAGTGCATATGATACACATTTATTAAAACTTTAAGCGCCATTTTTGACTAATTTGCAAGGTTCGCGTTAATATTTTGAGAATGGATTGAAGGGTGCATTGAACTAAAACGTTCCGTATAGAATGTGTGAAATCAAAAGTATTCACTTTTTTTTTTGCAGGCGTTTTACTTAAAAATATATGAATAATTTGTAAGTTCTGCGCGGAAAACGCTTCCCCAGTCTCTAAAAAAAATGCTATCACTTAGTGATAGTGTTTACGTGTTTAAAGTTTACGGTTGAGTTTTTAACGCCACGTGAAATCTGTATTTTCCATCTTGAAACGGTTCCCAGAAGGGCCGCGTAAAAAATAATTTTTTTTTATTATTTAGAAAATTGTAAACTTTTCATGAAAAAAGAACATGCCAATAACTTTTTACTCAAAATTTAGCTCTCAGAGGGCTGTACTACATTAATCTGATAAAAACTTTATTATAAATTGCGTATTATCGTGGTCGGACATACCGATTAAAAGAATATAAAATGTTTCTTACATTTTTATTCTGGCAAGTGAAATCACTATTAGAGTTACTAATCATTTTTTAATATCCTTTCTTTTTCCCCGATTTAAACAAGATACAAGGCCGTGTATTTTAAGTAGGCCCTGGTTCTGCCATTAAATTAAATTTAGTAATGGGTTAAAAATGTTTAATATCTCGAGCGAACCGAAGAAGGCGAAAATGACTTGATGCCATTTCAGATCGTATTTACAACATTTTACTGAATATTTATTTAGATCTAAATTAGTCATTTGCTTAAGAAAACTTAAATGTTCTCTAAACGCAATAAAAGATACAAACAGCTCGGAAAGTGCAGTATGTATTCATTTTATTGAATACATCAAGAAAAAAATGCAAGATTAAGATAATTTAATGATTTATATACCTCAAGCATTAAGGTTTCAGGATTCCTAGTATGAAGGTATTTTGAGAATAAGGACCTCTTCAAAATGGATTTAAGTGAAATTTCATTCGCAGTACTTACACGTCTTCAAATAACTTTTAAAACTCTTGGTGCTAACTTTTCATATTTAGAATGTTGCTAATCACTTTTTGTAACTGAACGGTAAAGTAATAAGCGAGGAACCTTGAAACTACAAATCATTTCCTACCAGTCCCCAAAATTTCTCCAGCAGAAAACTCTTGTATTTAACTTGTCAGAAAATGTATGCCTAAAGTTCTAATTTTAAGGTTTTTGAGTTAAACCAAAAAAATATCACCACTAAGTCATTCTGTCACATTTAAGGTTTAAGATTCAAAATTGTTTTTGCTTTTAGTAAAATTGATGGTAGTAAGAGAAGTGAAGATGAGACACCAATCATATTTGCTATAAGTGCTGATTTTAGGGGAATTGTTCAAGGATTAGCACTGATTATAGAGCGAAATAAATACACAATTAAGTTAAGTGTTTAAAAATTATTGCCCGGTTGTATAACAAGATTAAAAATTGTACAGTAGTTTGCTTTCCATGAGTTTCCAGTAAAATTGAAGGTAGATCACCTTCTTGAGCCAGATCTGCTTCTTCGAGTAGACCTGGATCTATGGAAAAAAGAGTATTAATCACGTTATCCTGGTGAGGTAAAAATGTTAAAATATAAACTTAAAATTTGTAGAATCAAAGTAATAGTTTTAATAAAAGAAAACACTGGAAAATCTACCATTCGAAAATAGCCAATATTTCAAGATATTAAAAATTATATTTATATTATTTATATTCATATTCAAAATTTATATTCTTATACATTTGAAGTGATTTTCTTCATGATGAATAAAAACAACTGGGAATGGTTGTTTGAAGTTTATTTTAAAAAAATTTGGCCTTGCAGAAAATTACTTAATGTATTTAACCAGAAAAAATGTTCACGAAAAATATTTTTCTTAGTGTTTCAGGCTCTATAACTGGTGGAATTATCATGTAAAAACTTATAAATATTATGTTAATCAGTTCACCATATAGATTTCATACTGTGTTAAGAGAGATGATTTTACAATATAAAATTTTAAAACAACTCATACAACAATGATTAATTAAAGTACCAGTTTTCGTAAAATAATTTCAACAAATTTTTTACCTGCTTCTTCGAGAGGAACGACTTCTTGATCTTCTTGGTGAACGACTGCGTCTTGCAGCAGGTGACTTACTTCGCGATTTATTACCATCTGCTTTCACTCGAACATAAGATGTTTCATTCTAAAACCAAAAATAAAATAACTTAGCAAATATCCTATTGGTTATAATTTGATTATAGAACAAAGGTGAAGATATATTAGATAATATTAGGTGAAGATAAACTAGTTTTTTTATTTACTTTTTTTTATTTGCACTGAAAACATTGACATAGGATTAATTTAAATTAATTTTTTGTTTTGTTTTCTAAAAGTCTTTACTTATTTACCTATTTCAGGGTCTTGGGCCAAAAAAGTAAAATTTTTTTTCAAAAAAAAAAAAAAGAAGAAAAAAAAAAAAAAGAGAATAACATTGGCTTATAAGGGTTCAATTCAGAAAAATTTTTGAAGCATAATTTTTACCAAGATGATTGTTAAAAATAGTAGGTTTATTGCCCCAAAGATAACATATATAATAATTTTTTTAGAACTTTAGTCCTATAAAAATTCAAAATATCCAAATAAGCAATTTTAGAACTAAAATTCAGTCTGTTCATGCACGGTCATGTAGACAAGAATTTTTGACAACTAGAGATTAATAATTATGTATTATAACGTGATAAACTCATACCGATTTATCACAACGATTTCTAAATAAACTTACGCAAATTGATTCAATCTGATGACCTTGAATTTTTGTGTAATGCACGCGCGTAAAATGAAACTGACGCGAATGTGTATCACAAAAACTTTTATTCATGCAGCTTTAGAAAAAAAAAACGGCTCATCTGTGTAAATAGACATAAAATTATTTACCCAAGTGGAGAGTACTGCGTAGAACTTAGAATCTTTGGCCACTATTAAGAGAAACTCAACCCGTTTTTGTTAGAGCTGCATGGACAAACAATTACAAAAATAAAAAACATTTTTTCATGTTAGCAAACCTTATTAAAGATTTGTCCTATGTCCTGAAGTCCCTCCGAAAATATCCTCCGTCTGAAAATATCCTTCTTCTGAAAATACCAAATGGTTACCTTTCTTGATTTTCTTTAATTGTTCCTATTGGTGATCCCTAATAGGATAATCAATTCCTATCAGTGGATATATCCTTAATGACTAAACTCATAACTACAGTAACATTTGTATCCTTATGGCTTATAAGCAACAGTTGCTAGTAACACCAACTAGACACTTTTCGGATACTCCACTGTTTCCGGCTAGATTAAAATCAAACACAGAATTAAAAATTTACTTAGATAATGCTTATCATTATTGCATCAGTCACAAAAAAGTAACCATGATTATTGTAAATTTAAAAAAATTGTTTCTTATTGATCGAAATTCATACGCAAAATCAAATAAAACTAACTTTTCCAAACTTGAAAAAAAATACACGTACATACCATCAATTATTTCTTGGAATGACCAGTATCAAATACAAATTTTTTTGAATCATGACATTTTGCGAACACATAAATTTTTTTTAAAACAATCAAACTGTTTGGTAGAACCAAATCAAATGCATATAAAATTTGAGTCCACATGCACTTGGTTGGAAATTGCTACAAATTGTTAAAAAAATGTATTTATACAATTTAGAATTTACAAGGTTTTTAAAAAAGGGAAAATGCTCCAGCATATAATTCAGAAATTCAGTATGTAACAAAAAACATTGTATAAAGATTATATAAAGTTCAAAGATGAAGTTGATGAAAACAAAAACTGTGGTTCCTTTTAACTAAATAATGTAAGTATTATCAGACTAAATCTTAGATTAATTCAAAATTTAAGCGTTTCTCTATTTCTAACAAAAATAATATATATGCAAATATTTTCTTGAAATCAAAAAAAATGATATTTGGGTTTTTTTATTTTAATCCATTAAATCATATCAATTTTGAAAAAAAAAAAAAATCAAAACCAAAATTCAATTTAAAAATACCTTTCAGAATTACTTAATAAGCACCTCCATCCAAAAATTTCATACCTCATGCGATTTGAATTTGCTATCATCTAAATACTTGACAGCCCATTTCATATCATCGTACTTTGAGAATTCACACACCGCTGTTCCATCTTTGTAAACATCAGCATATAATACCTCCCCTGCTTCTCTCATATGATCTTTTAGATCTTGCCAGCTTCCTGTTGGTGGTAGTCCTGATATTAAAACTCTATTTTCTGATCGCCTGATAGGTGGTCCCCTGCCACGTCCCCTCGTATACCCACCACCTCGGTCACCACTGTAGCTACGATCTGCACTGCGTCCACCACTTCGACTACTACTTCCTCCAGCATCACTATTGCGTGGAAACTGGACTCGTATCTTTTGGTCCTCATAGCGAGATCCATCCTTACCATGAACAGCATCTGCCGCATCGCTATAACATGTAATCATAACCATAGAATTAAGTGCATTAGACAAGATCAAGTTGATCTGCTGATCTATGGGACTGACCAAACATTGCTTTCAGGTTTATAATATTAAATCAAAGTTATAAAAAACAATGCCTCATTAAAATCAAAGTATTTTTTGTTAATTGGATCTAAATAAATTTGAAAACAGGTATTTTGCAAGGAGTATAACCGAAACAGACGATCAAACTGGAATGCAACAATCACCTTGTATTAACCTTATCCAACACAAATAAAGTGGTAACAAAACTTGAATACATAGACATAATATTTATATTAACCAAATTTAAGGTAATTTGGGCATAACACTTACCGAGGGTCTTCAAACTCGATGAATGCAAACGCAGGATCGAATCTGTTGTGAATATCGACAGCTTTGATTGGTCCATATTTCTCAAACAAATCTTCAACATCACGATTCTTTACAAACTGTGGGAGGTTACCAACATATACACGACATTCAGATGAAGTAGATTTAATTAGGCGAGACATTTCTTCTTTTTTTTTAATATCTACTGGATAACTAAATGAAATAAACTGATATAACATGATAGATAGCATGATTAAAAACAACATACAGAAAAAGCAGATTTGATTTTGAGGCACACTCTATCTTTTGCTTAATAATTGGAAAAATTTCTAACTAGTTTTCAAACATTAGCCTGGTGAGATAATATAGTTAAATAAAAAATTCAGACAAATTAGATTTTATCAAATAAGTCACTTTTATCTCGGTATATTTATAGAACAAAAAAACAAAATAATTTCCGAAAAACAAAACTTAAAAATGCAGGGTAGATTTCTCATAGCAGAAAAAAAAAATTTATTTAACATCAAAGAAATTTTTTTAAAAACATAAATTTAACTGAGAAATTTTGTACGTAACCAGAACTTTACAGTACGCAAAAACTGGGACTATTCTAGAAACTACAACAGTCAAAACTACAAATACACATCAGCTTTATTTTTAAATAATTGGAAATTTCCTTGTTATTATTACATAATCTCTGGGAATCAGAATTTTAGACATGTTTTCTATAATTTTCTAATTTTATTTTACAAATTCAAAAAAAAGTTGGGAAAAAATTGGACCCAGTAATGAAAGTGAGAGAATTTATTGACTCAAAAAGAATTTTAAAAATTGCTACAACTGCTACAGGGTCAAGGGAAACTTTTAAAAACTCAAATTTAGAATGTCAAAAATGCAACGAAATTTGGCTGAAATTGTTTCAAAACAAATTTTACAGACCAAGATATCTTTAGTTTATATTTATAATCTTTATTAAATAAACTTATTTTCTAATATTAGCAAAATATAAAAATTAAAATATATTAAAAAAACAAACTATACTGACTTAATAAATCACACATATCATATTTTCTATAACTATCTATGATTACAGCTAAATCTAAGTTAAAATTGACTGAAGCTATTGAATTTTGAGTCCATAATTTTGACATCCACATTTAATAATTATAATTCCCCTTGATTATTCTTTTCCGGACGGGTGACCCACCCATAGTCCAAAAATGTTTCTACTGAACGCGTGACCCCTCCCATGGTCCATGGCGTTTATTACAAATTATAGGGCTTGAGGCTGTTCTGAAATAAGATTCCAGGTAAATTTTGTGAGGCTATACTTCCAACCGTATCTCATTATCTAATTTTGTTAGAGATTGAGAATGTTTTGAAAATACTGTAAAATTGCTGGAAAAAAGATGTGCTGATATTGGTGAAATTTTGGATATACAACTGGATGATAATATGAAAAGTGATATTGATTTAGGCAATGAAAGTGATAACTCCAGTGATTCGAAGAATGAGTCTGAAGAGATTTTTAATGCATGATTTGTATTTGGAATGAGCAAACATTGGAAAATTTCAGTCATGCACCAGAATCTGTGTCCTTACCGACTAAAACACCACCACCACCACCACTCAAAATAACTGATAATATACCCAGTGAAGAGGAGAATTGTGATGAATATTTAACATCATCATCAGAAAGTGAGATAATGGATAAAGATGATTCTTTGAGCTCACAGGACACAGAGCCATCCTCACCAAGTAATAATGGTGATGGAATTGCACGTTCCCATGGTGTTGGGTGTGTACATGTATGTGGTAGTGGAGTTGCACATGGTTTTGGACGTGTACATGTACATGGTGGTGGAGTTGCACATAGTTTTGGACGTGTACATGTACATGGTGGTGGAGTTGCTGATGATTAAGTACGTAGTGGTGGAATTGCACATGCCTGTCGTGGTGTTGGACGTGTAAGTGTACGTGATGGTGGAGTTGCATGGGCCCATGGTTCTACAGTTGCACGCACTGCGGTTCCAGACCTGCATCTGAAATGGAATGGTATTTATTGGATTGGTAATTTTGATGGGTATTGTTCATAAACCCAAAATAAACTCATATTGGTCACGTAATGAACTTTATAACACTTCAACATTTTTTAAAGTGATGTCATGGGATCGGTTTAAACTTATCCTAAACTTTCTGAACTTCAAAGACAATGCCACATAAAATGCAGATCCTATTTGTGATAGATTACATAAAGCCAGAACTTTTGTGGATATGATACGTATGCGTTGCAGTAAGATTTACAGCCCAGGGAGATATTTGAGCGTTGATGAATCTTTAGTACTTTTCAAAGGACGATTACATTTCCGTAAGTATATAAAGAAAAAGTGCTTTCTCGCTTTGGGATAAAGCTCTATGAATTGACCACATCGGATGGGATAACACTTGATGTCTATTGTGGTGCAGGTATGTTTTTCTCTGAAGGTAACGAACATGAAAATATGCCAGCTACAGAGCGAATACCGGTGGAACTAATACACCCATTCCTCAACACAGGACACCATTTCTCAACAAAAGACATGTCATGTATACTGATAGCTATTACACCAATCCTATGCTTGCAAGTTTTCTGCTTGAAAATAGGACCTACTTCTGTGGCGCAGTGTAAAAAAACCACAAGTATTATTGCAAAAATGTTTATGTTATGCTGGAAAAATGCACGGCAACCTTAAATGAAACATCAAATGTCAACATCAAGATGCTTGTCTGTAAGTCCTGGGCTAGTAAAGACAAGGCAGTAAACAAACCAAAGGTTTTTTTATGCTGTCAACGTTTCATAACCCCATAATGGTAGATACCGGCAATGCTGACAGAGATGGAAGTCATATTATGAAACTTTCAATGTTAATATCCTACAACACGCACATGGGCAGCAAGGATCAGCAGCTTAACGGGATCCAGACACTAAAAAAGTCATACAAGTGGTACACAAAGCTGGTATTCCGCTTAATGTTTCAGGTGTCATTGAGTTCACACAAGATTTATCAAAAGCGCACTGGCAGCAAAATTGTATTCTTAGATTTTCTTATTGAAAGTGTAAAGTTGATGTTTTCTCTTATACCATTCATACCACCAGCAATGAATGAATTCCTGCAACATGTTACACGTCTCACTGGAAGACACTTTCCATCTTTGATGCTTACGGGACCTGGAGAGAAGGTTAACAGAGCACACAAAAGATTTTGTGTCTGTTGTGCCCATGGAAAAACCACTGAAAAAGGACATGCTTTGAAAACCAGGTACTTTTGCGCAGATTGCCGGTCCTTACCTGGTCACCACCCAGAGGAGTGTTTCAAAATCTATCACACCATGCTAGATTATTCTATAAACATTTTATTCGATTATTTTTAAATATCTGCTATCATTGCATGTGAAATCATTCTTCTCTTCAATCTTGAAATTTTACATGATTCTAGGTCCCAGGACTAAATTTGTGATAATAGCATTTGTACTCAGATTGACAAAAACTCTTTTTTTCTCTCTCTTACAAAGTTATCTATCAGCTGGCAATTGAAAGAAATGCTAAATAAAGCTCTTTCACATTTGTATTCTCCAAAAACCTGCCATTTTATAATTTTCTGAAGATTTCAAAATGGCAAAATGATCACGTGACCTGGAAAAATGATTATATGATTTTTCTTATTTTCTGAAAGGTAATTCTAAAACAAAAAAAACAAGTCCTTACTTTTGAAAGACCAATGAGTAGATCAATTTTTATAACTTTTTCTATTAGGCTAGTCAATACTGCTAAATTGGGTCTTCGTCTAGTAGGAGTTTTTATTGCTGTCCTGAAAGGGTTATCAAAAAAAAAAAATTTCGCTTTTCTTTCTTTTTTTTTTTATTTGTAATAATTTAATTAGTTTGATACAAGCTAAAATTGTATCGTAATTTCGTAATTGCTTAATTTTACTGTCATCACTTGAAATATAGATGGAAGTATATCAATAAAAAAACCCATCAGTTCAGAGACTCTCAAGGACAAAAGGGTTATTTAAGACAAAATCTACTATATTGAAAGTTGATAAACTCATAGAGGGATTAAGTGAAACATACTTTAGATTAATGGTTAATTTGGCATAAAACAGAAGGATAATTAGGCATAAAATAGTTATCGCTGCTAAATGCTAAAAAAATCAGATTTATTAATATGTGAAAATTATTTTTACATGGATTAAAGAAGATTTTTGCCTGGAAATAAATATCAATAATGTACAAAACTTTTCAGTTAAATGTGTGAGAACCAAAATAAAGGCGTGGCTAGTTTAGCTCAGACTCTATCAAGGACCCAGAAAAAAGATAGCTAAAATAAGCCTTAAGATTCCTGACACACATAAGCTAATACAACAAGCATATTACTGCTAAAGTTCGTAAATAATTAAAAATGTCTGAAAAAAAATAAAACAAAACCAAGGCAATATTTTTTAAAACTAACAGCTTTGCATTATGTAATCTGTAAACATTTTAATAAATATATGGGATTTTTGAATATATCTTCAAGCAGGGTATTTCTTTCATTCCTACAAACATTCACCATCATTACTTGCGTATGTTTATATCATTTTTACAAATATTTCTTTTGGACACACCTATTACATTATCCATCATCATCATTATCACGTCGACGTACATTTCTTTTTGTTGTTTTTCTTTTCTTAAACAAAACTGGCTCGTCTGATAATTCATGAACGTTGCTTTTAATAACTTTTTCTTTAAACTTTTTACCATTTTCTCGTTCTTTACTTTGATCCTCATTAGCAGCTTTAATTAACTCATCACTGCCTGGAGAGCTAAAGTGACAAAAATGTTAGTAAATGAATCATTAATAATAATAACTAGCATTCACAAAAAATGGACTCTTTCTCATAATTGAAAAAAATAATTTTTAATAAAATTGAAAAAAAAAAAAAAAAAAAAACATTTTCATGCCAGTTTTCAACATCTATGTGAAACAGGAAAATAATACTTGGCAAGAAAATTTAAATGAGCCATTGTTTCCAATAAATGAATGTTACTAAAAGCCAGTTACTAATTAATTAGAGCTTTTGTCATGTAACCACATGAATAAAAAGATATCTTCTAAATTTCAAAAATATTTAAAAGAAATTGCTATAAATGCAAATTTTGAGATGTTTTTCGTAAAAGAAAACTAACCTAAGTCTCTTTAGAATCAACAGAAAATAAACCTACAAAAAACCATTTTCAAAACTTTTACTATAAGACTAAAAACAGATTTTTAAAAAAATAGAAACGTTTCTAAGCATTACGTGAAGCATTTTTATCCAGACTAAAGACCCATCATCATTTGTAGTTTAATGTCTCCTTTCCACGCTTGCATAGGTACTTAGGTTAACTTTCAAGCTTTTCTTATCGTTGGCAAGTTTACCATTTGCATTATTCTCTTTAAGGGTACTTCTAACTATCTCACTTAAAGTCTTCCTACAATCATGGACAAAATGGAAAAATTACCACAAGCAATTAAAAATACGGATACAACGCCCTTGGTACTCAACTTTAGGTTTACCTTTTGGTTAATAGACTTATAGACTTATAGAACTTTGAAAAAATTAAAAAAAAAATTTTTTTTTCTTTGCTAGAGCTATGGGATTAAAGTGACAAGTCCATACTAATTTGGGATTGGCATAATTTTTGCGATTTTCGTCTAGAAAATCACTTTTACCCCATTTATCAAATGTGACTTTGTGCTAAAAATTGATAAAATACCAATATATTATGACCAAAATTGTCTGTAAATAGCTCTAAGGTCCTTGTTACACTATGAAAACTTATAAATAGCGTGTTTTCTTAAATCTCATCAAATAAAAGTTAGATTTTTCAATCAAATTTTTACCAAAATCTTGATTTCAATAATCTTGGAGATCCATGGAATGTAAAACATCGATAATTACAGAAAAAAAAGTAATTTTCCACATTTTTATGCACAAAATGGAAAATTAAAAGATTTTCTTCAGAGTTATCTGCAGAATTTAACAGAACCCCGTAGTTTATTTCGATTTCGGCAACAACAAATTTTTCAGACAATCATGGACAAAATATTATGACACTTATACGTAATTAGGACACCTTAATAAATGAAAAAATTACCACAAGCAATTAAAAATACGGATACACCGCCCTTGGTACTTCATTTTACAGATTTTCTTCCTATTCCAATATTTATACTTTTACTAGTCCAATTAGTTTTGCCTATCCTTTCTAGAATACAATACCATAGCAAAATAATGTGAAAAAGTTTTCTAAAATCACACACTCCCATCCTGACTCTTTAAAACACAATCATTCCAACTAACCCTATACATCTCATTTATTATTATAACGTCATATCATTCTATTCTATTCAACTCATTTTCCTCTACAGGCCAACTCTCACTTCAATAAAGCATAACACTTTGTACACAGACTTGATATATATATATAGTAT
>JAUZNK010071831.1:0-13970 GCA_035046665.1 Euphysa ruthae
CTTTCACCCTAAATTTTCTATTTGAGAGATAAGACTTGAACCAGAAAACTGCATTCTCCGAAAAACGCATGTATTTCTGTTTTTCAAGCAAAATATTGAGATCTATTATGGCCTTTTGGAGATCTATGAGGATCATTCCAGTGTGACCTCCCTTTTCAAAACTTTTTGTAATTCTGTCATGAAGATATGAAAAACATGTGTCTATCGAAAAACCCTTTCGAAATCCAGGTTGAAATTTATGTATAATGTTCTCTTTTTCAACGAATTCTCTAGTTCAACTTTCAATTACTTTTTCGAAAACCTTGGATGCAATTAATAGTAACGATATGGACCTGTAGTCTTTTGGTTCTGTCTTGTTTTAAATAACGGAGCAATTTTAGCTGGTTTGCCGTCATCTGGAAATGTGGTAGCCCTGATAAAAAGATTTTTTATTTGGGTGAGTTGTCTCAAAATAGAAGCACATACGTCCTTAAAGAACATAGATGATATTTCATCAAACCCTGGTGACTTATTTAATTCTAAATCATTAATTAGGTTTTTAACTACATCCTCAGAAACCCTTGAGATTTCAAATTCCTTCGAAATGTTCATTTGGCCATAAAAATTTAGGGTTGTTTGGTTATTATAAATATTTGATGCTTTTGGAAAGAGATTGGCTGAAAAATTTACAAAAATAATTTTTAAAGCATTAGCAATTTGAACATGATCAAAAACAAACTTATTATCTTGTTTTAAACAAAAATTGAATTGTAAAGATGGGTTTTTTGATTTTGTAACTTTTGTAATTTTTAGGTCTACCTATACTTTCATTAAGTTTATTTGCATTAAAATTTTTTCTGTTAATAGTTCCAAGAGCATCATTTTTAGCTCTGCTAAATAGTTCCATGTCTGCATCAGTTTTTGTCCTTTTAAACTGTTTATATAATTTATGTCTTATAGCTGTTTTTTCTGTAACTTTTTTGTCAAACCAAATTTTTGGAAAAACCTACAAAGGCCAAGTTAACATTATCAAAATTTTCTTTATTTGGAAAATTTGCTTGACTTAATCTTTCATTTAGTAAGTCCTTACTATAACTGCACATACTGCTGAATTTTTTTAACTTTTTAGTACCAGGTCTAAACCTAGTGATTTTGCGGGTACAGAAAATTGGCTGATGATCAGAAAGAGAAATTTCAAGTGATCCTTGCTGTGTAATCTTGTCAGAAGCAATTGAGAAAATGCGATCTAATGACGCAAAGGTGTTTCATGCTACTCTTATAGGATCAGAGAAAGAATGAGAATGTTATATTTAACGTGGGGAACCAAAAAATTGCCGAGACAATATTTCCAGATAGGCCCACGTGGCGGGTCTTGGAGTACTTAGAACGCTCATTTGTGCTTACGAAATTCGCTCAACCAAACAACCCGACCAATTTGAGCTAGCTTTGCATTAAGCAATGAATTTTTGCTCAGAAACTCAGAGATAACATGGAAACAAATTTCCGCCAGAGGTGGGAGTCGAACTGGTAATCTTTTGCTCCTGAGTCAAACGTCCTAACACTGTGCCAACTCCGTTCCCTGGATTCCTGATTAGTTTTGTAAGACCAAATGTGGAACAAAATTCACTATACTCAAAAGTGCATTTTGAGTGAGAGCTCTGTTGTCAAGAATATAATTGTTATTATTATCCAAAAGATTAACATCTCCTAAAATAAATATATATTTTCCATCCTCATAAATTTGGTGCAAAGTTTGGTTTAAAGGCTCAAAAAAAATGCCTGTAAACTATGCCCACTGCAAAATGTTTGGTACAAAGGAAAAGAACATCAACCAATATGTTTTCAATGTCATTTGTGGTTGTAACATCATTGAAATTAAGATCGTCCTTGATGTAACAAATAACACCTAGATCCACCAGATCTATTTCTTCTGTCTTTCCTTAAAATTTGGTATCCACTAAGTTCAATTTCCCTGTTTTTTATAGAGCTGTCAAGCTTACTTTCAGTAATTCCAATAACTGATGGTTTTGAAATAATTGAAATCCTTCTTAAATATTCAATTTTTGACAGTATGCTGTTTACATTAAAACGAATGAAATATAACTCTTTTTGCCTAAAAAGGGAACCGTAATTGCTGATGTTCTTGAATAAGGTTTTCTATATCATGTTGCACAGGTCCAGGATTAGACTCAATGTCACTAGATAATGTTAACATAAGAAGTTTAAGAAAAATTTTAAAAAGTAGTTTTGAAAATTGTTTTGAAGGATTTTTTGTGGAAATCTTTATAAATTATGTGAGTGAAAGTTGCTGCAGAGGCATTAATTAATTAATTAATTAATTAATTAATTAATTAATTAATTTGATTACTTAACAGACGATACTGACTATTTAACAGACCTAAATTAAAAATGGAATATGCTATGTTTAAAAATATAAAAACTAGGGTAATAAAATAAAACATAACTAAAAAAAAAAATTTAAAACAACATAATTAAAGTAAAACTTTATAAATGCAAGGAAAAGAACGTTTAGAATAGAAACAGGAATGCCCAAAACACAAACACCTTTGTACTAGTCTTTTCTTGTGTTTTCAGCTATCCCATAGGATGTTACCCAGAGCATCGACACCAAACAATTTTACCGTGAGGGCAGTCTCAGTGGCGGACATTCCCTCACATGAGCAAATTGTATTTTAATGCTCCTTGTCGAAGTTTTCTACTGGCTGCAGGTGCTTGGGCGTCAACCCATTATCTGCTTGGAGGTCCTGAAGTTGGTTGACGACATAGCGAACAAGATAACCTGTGAATTTGTTGTACTTTTCTGGTTCTAACATCGACATAACATCTAACATCTGACATCCAGCTCTTTTGCTACCCACCGCATGTCATATCGTCGACCGTCGACACATTCGTCTTTCTCTTTCCAGACAACCTTATTGCCTTTCTTGATGTAGCTCCCGTCTGGGTAGACTGGGGAATTTTCGACAACTAGAGCGTAATATACGTCCGGATTAAATTTGAGCTTCTGTGTGGTCACTTTTCCCCTAGTCAGTTGCAAGTGGGGGTTTCCTCTTTAACCTGTCGAGCTTAAGCGCAGAAGACCTGAGAGGCTTCAATGATCTTTCTTTAACAGCTTCCTGGGTGTTTTTATTGATATCTGTGAGAGCCAGTTTTTTCTCCTTCTGCCTCTTGAATGCAGAAAGCCAGCATGGCTTCGACAGCATTTCTTTATTAGCATTGAGTCTTTGTTTAACGGTTTTTGTGACAGCCGGTGTTTCATCCTTCACACGTAACTTAAAGGCAGAAGACAAGAGAGGCTTCCACAGCCTTTCTTTGATAGCCTTGAGACTGTGTTTAACGGTGTCTGTGAGAGCCGGTTTTTCATCCTTTACACGCGACTTAAACGTTTTTTTAACCGTGAGTGTCTTAAGAAGCAGTTTCCCGATGTTTTCATCCGTGAAAGTATATTTAATTTATGGATGGGTCAGACTTACCTTGCTCGATGTGTTAATTCTTGAATGGTCCAAACCCAGCAAATAGTTGATCGATGCGTTCATTCGTGAAAGTATATTCATTCATGCTGGGCATATACATATCACGGTATACCCTGGTCAGACAAGTCTTTAAATGAATGTTTGAACAGCTTCACACAGCGCACTGGCAAAGTCTCTAGGCACACGCTTCTCTTTATCTATCAATTTTTGAGTAGCACGTTAAGCACCGAAAGGCCTACAAAACAGAGTCATTGACTTAGTCCCTACATCACATTCCCTACACTGAAATAGTGGCGTTCTACTATGACCTTGCTTCTGGCGGTGTGTGCTACAATATGTGTCAACATATTTTTGTCACATAGTTCTAAGATATTCACTTTCAACCATGGGTGTCTATTATCTTCCATCATCGTTTGGTATAACCTCACCTGACGTATCTCTAAATAAAAAACAATCAGGATCTCCGAGACGCGGACAGTGGGGGAGAGTGTAGATTTACAATTACCAATTATACATCTACGCGAGGAAGCGCCACGAGTGCTATAGCCTCTTTTATATTTGAGTATCCATCCTAGCCAGCAATAGTATTTGCTAATTGTTTATGTACATGAAATTCCTGCCCTACGTTAGTATTTACTAATGGTTTATAAACGTGAGTAAGGTTGGCTTAAAAACGTTTCCATACTCTGAGTATATAAAGCCCTAGTCCCCAGGTCATTCGCAGCGTCAAGGTTAAATAAAATGCCTACTCGAAAAAATATTGAAAAAAACTTTACCAGGGAATATTGTTTGGTTTAATTTTATTTTGGAGATAATCGCCAAAAATCAATATTTTCCACCGAATAATAGATTACTTTATAGGGATAGCCCCCTGGGCCCCCACTCCGATTTTTTAAACTGGTACTAGCTTCATGAAACTTATACCAGATATTAGTATATAGGTCTTTATTTAAAATTAAAAAAAAAAAATTATATGGGATACCATGGTATCTGGGAAAGTGCATATTTTTAAGGAAAAATAGACTTTATATCGGCTAAATTTTCAGAAGGTAGAGTAACAATTAGATCCTGATGGTATTAAGGAAGGCTTACAAGATGTGTTACTGCGTGATAAAATTTCCTCTACTCATCACATAGCATCTGTGGAAGGTGTGTCGTTGTAGTTTGTTGCTCGTAAGTTTGGACTTTGAGAAGAACTAAATATTATGTGTGTAAATTTTTTTCATCACATAAATATGAAAATATATATAATATAAATATATATATATATAAATATGAAAAAACCAGCTCAAAATGTTGGTGAAACATTCATAAAAAGAGCAAAAGTCATGTTTGATATAAAAACAGGATCGATTGAATCGAGCAGCATTAAAATATTTATGCACCCAATACAAAAAACCAATTTGCACTACACCATATTTATTGGTATTGTGATAGCAATTACTAAAACACTGTTGTCACTGGTAACCATAACTTTGACAACGTTTCTATTAAAAAAGGACAGTTCATTGGTCATGTACAGAAGCAGGTCGGTACGCGATTACGAAATCTAAAAAACGACACAAAAGACTTTTAAGTGATGGTAAAATGCTAGGTGGAGCAGGAAGACTCACCGAAAAAGTGATGTACACACTCTTTTTTAACAAAAGATAATGTTTTCCTATTAATCTGTTGGAGAAATTCAATATTTCGGCATAGGTTTCGGCGTGATCATTACTGGTAAATTTCTTAACACCCGAATCAATGCACCCGAGTGCTTGCATATTATAAATTATGTATAAACTGTGTATTTACATCAAATTTTGTTATTTTTGTTTATTGTTTTGGAAGTGTAAAATTTTTTTGTGTATTTACAAATGGAACATTTGATATACAAGCTGGATGCAATACCCTGTTTTTTCGTCACATGTTTTCACGTTCATTTGTTGGAAAATTAAGACATGGAAGAGAGGAAAACACATTAGATAATATTTCAGTGTCTCTAATTTGATATCTTGAGATTTTTCTGTTGGTGTGGAAGCTTCAAAATTTCAATTTTACTAGATGCAGCAAAAGAACAAGATTAATTTTATACAGTTAAATACTAAGATTCTGCTTCTAACTAAAGTTATCATTTACAGATATACTTAAAGTTCCCTGAGGTTTAAACCCAAAAACACATCTTTCCGTAAACCTTAATTTTACCTTTATTCTACAGGTTTTGCTCATTTTGACTTTATCTATGATAATAATGTTTATAAACAGATATTCACCTCTATAACAGAGTTTGAACTATTTAAAGCCCTATTTACACGGCAAGCTGTTACTGCAAAAAAATGTGTATCTTTTAAGGGATCGGTATACTTTTTTGCAGACGTATTTCTCGTTGCTAAGGACGTTACTAGAATCTAGGTACCTAAAGTAAAATAAAAGATTAAGGTACTTAAAATGCGAATTTTATAAAACGATTTTTAAATTTGGAATCTACACATTTTAAATTATATTTCAAAGTTAAAATCTCAAAATCACATTTTTCAAAAAAATCTGGGCTTTATCCCTTCAGCATAGTTCGATTAAAATTATAGTTCGATTAAAATTATAGTTCAATTAAAATTACAGTTCGATTAAAATTATAGTTTATAGTTTTTCCTAATTTCAAACAAAAATATGTTGAGAAGCAACATTTCAGATTTCCTTTTTTTATGCAGGACAGAAATTGTATGATAATAACAGTAAAAAAAGTTTCTTCACCAAGGCACGTCAAAAACACTTATATTGGTTTTCGTAGATAGTGAGGGCTGTCAGCACAATGGTACTTCAAATCGTAACAAAAGCACTAGATTTGAAACATTAGTCACTCATTCTTTCCGCTATCGAAAAAAAAAGGGAGACACGTCTGATTCACCTAGTGGCGGGTAACTTAAGCATTTTTTAATTTACTTAAAATATATTGTATTGTATACCATTGGAAAGATCACTTTATGTTGATCAATAGTTCCTATAAGATCCTTGGTCTAAAAATGTGTTGTATACGAGATATGGAGGTTAGAAGTATTTAAAATGACGTCATAAAAATGTATGGTCTACAAGTTATTAGTTAGTTAGGAGCGAAATTTTTAAGAACCACGGGGTAAATTAAAAGGAAAATTTAGTATACATTTTTCAATGTACAGCTACTTATTTATGTTAAAAGTAAATTGCTAAAAAATTATACTGTAGTTTTGTGAAATGGTTTACAAACGATATAAAATTCATATTAAATGTGACTAAAACCTGTAAAAATAATAACTCTATCACCCCTAATTTCCTAAAAAGTATTTGGAACACTATATTTTGTGAAGTTAAAGTAATTAACTCGTGCTATCAAATATTTTTATAACATATGCTACTAATATCAAAATTACGTTCATAGTCTTACGGCTTTAAGTATAGTTTAAAGAGGTTTTTTTCTTATATGGGACAAAATACTTTGAAAAATTACTGTATTCTAAGTTGACCATTTGTGATGTGCAATAAATACAATCTTATAATTCGAAAATAACCACCGTTATGGAAACACAAATCGGTATAAACGGCAGTTATCAGCGCATTACGTAATACAATATTTTATTTTCGACTTTACAGACAATTATAAATTACAAATTCCAAAAGCATTGTGGTTTCAATTTTATGAACAAAATAGAAAAGGAAATATAATACTGTATTGTCTCGATTTATTAACCCTAGAAAGTCTGGAGCTTAGACCGCTGTCCTTCTTATCTTGTATTATATATAAGATAATTAATGTTAAAATGTATGGTGAATTACAACAGGAAGTAGCCAATAAAAAGACATTCGTAGATTATATCGCTTTATTCTGCACAACACACTCTGTGTAGTTTATGTGGATTAATTTTACAAATTTTATGTGGTATTCATAGATGCTGGTAAGAGAGAGTGGGCAGTCTTATATCTTCTCTCCTATTTTATTCATAAAATTTAAACTAGAAATTTGTAATTTAATTTCAAAAGATATCCGATCGATATAATATTGTATTGTCTCGCATTCCCAACCCTATAAAGAGACCTGTCTAATTATTGAGAAGTGCACCCTGGAATTTTTGTCCATGTGATATAGATTCTTTGTTATAAAACATTTGAAAAGCGGAAACATTTGACTATGAACCCTGTGCCATTATGTCAGAAATAGAAAGCCCTCTTGTAGATGCACCTGTAAAAGATGCCGACCGAGTAGAATGACTCTTATAAGTTTTGTTTCAGCCCTAGCTATTTTAAGAATACTCTTAATCCAGCCAGAAATAGTGCTCCTAAAAAGTTCCTTATGTGGTTTGGTTTGGTTGCTAGTTCTCCATTATCTTATCTAATTATTTCTGGATAGGTTTTTAAGGTTGAAACTGCACATAATTTAGAATATTTAATACAATTGTAGAAACTCAGGTCTTGACCTGGTTTTCTCTTTCTCCAACATTTATGTAACATTTCAAATTTGAAAGGCTGACAGTTACCCCTGAAAGTCATGAACCTGGTTTTAAGGTGATGATAGATAACATCAAACACCTCGCCTTTATTAGATCACATTCTCTCAAATGCTTCTGACAAGATCACACAGTAGGGATCACTTGAAACTTCTCATTCCAATCATCTGTCAATTTTCTGTACCCGCAAAATCACTGGATTTAGACCAGGTACAAAAAAGTCAGAAGTATGCGCAACTATAGTGATAACTTACTAAATGAAAGATTATGTCAAGCAAATTTACCAAATTATGAAGTAAAACATTAACTTAGTCTTTGTAGATTTTTATTAAAGGTTCAAACAAAATGTAGGTGTTATAGCACCCTAGAAGATTTAGGTGTTATAGCACCCTAGAAATAACACAATCTTGTGTAGTTATAGCACCCTAGAAAACAATTCAAATAAAACAAATTATCAAGAGTGGTTTTGACAAAAAAATAGCTTATAAGACATAAATTGTATAAAAATTTTAAAAGGACAAAAACAGATGCAGAGATGGAACTATTTAGCAGAGCCAAAAATGATGCTCTTGGAATCGAAAGAAAAAATTGTTTTTTTACAAATAAACTTGGCACAGTTGGCACAGTGGCAGGACGTTTGACTACGGAGCGAAGGGTTACGAGTTCAACTCCCTCCTCTGGCGGAAATTTATTTCCATGTCATCTCTGAGTTTCTGAGCAAAACTAATTGCGTAATGCAATGCTAGCTCAAATTGGAGGGTTGTTTGGTTGAGCGAATTTCGTAGGCGCAAATGGGCGCACTAAGTACTCCGAGACCCGCCACTTGGGCCCACCTAGAAATATTGTCTCTTTGTTGATTCCCCTCGTTAAATATAAAATTCTCATTCTCATTCTCAAAATATAGGCAGATTTAAAAATCTGTGGAAATCGTTGAAAGATATAGGAGTTAAAAAATGAAAAAACCCATCTTCACAATCAAATTTTTGTTTAAAGAAAGGTAATAAGTTCGCTTTTGCTCATCTTCAAATTGCTAATACTTTTAAGAATGTTTTTGGAAATCTTTAAACCAATCTTTTATTTCTCTCTCCAAGAGTATCAAATGTTTGTAATAGTCAAACAACCCTACATTTTTATGGCCAAATTAATATTTCGAAGAAAATTGAATTCTCCAGGGTCACTGAGGATATAGATAAAAACATAGTTAATGATTTAGGATTAAATAAGTCACCAGGGTGTGATGAAATATCATCTATACTCTCTAACAACGGATGTGCTTCTATTTTGAGACTTTCTATCAGGACTACCACATTTCCAGATGAGACATGTTTGTCATATCATCATGACAGAATTACAATAGTCTTTGAAAAGGGATTTCACACTGGAATGATATTTATAGATCTCCAAAAGGCCTGATACAATAGATCTCAATAATTTGCTTGAAAAACTGAAATTCATGCGTTTTTCGAAGATTGTAGTCTTACTTTTCAAACAGAAAATTTAGGGTGAATGTTGATAAAGAACTTTCTGATGAAGTATTAATGAAATGTGGGGTCCATCAAGCGTCAATTTTAGGACCTCTTTTGTATTTGCTACATGCGAACGACATGACAGAGGCACTGTATTGTAAATTACTTCTTTACGCAGATGGCTCATGCTAGAATTTCCAACATAAGAATGTATAATAAATAGAAAATATTTCAAACAGAATTTTTTCAACCTTTGTGAGTGGTTTGTCAATCACAAACTAAGTGAGCACTATGGAGAAAAAAAAAACAAGTGTATCATCTTTTAATTTAAAATGAAAGCTATAAAAAAACAAATACGTTGAATATAATTTATAGAAGCATATCCATTAAACAACATGCAGCAGTCAAATGTATAATAGGCTTACTAGATCAAATCCTAAGTGGAGAGAAATTGGTTGTTTTAAATAAAATTGATTACAAACTTAGATTTTTATATAGAAAACACCAAACCTTGAAGCGTGCTCTATGCAATGCTCTGATTTAACCTCGCTTTAACTATGTATGTTCTGTCTGGTATTTAGGCTTTAAAGAATCATTTAAAATCCGATTGAAAACGATACAAAATAACTGCATTAGATTTTGTTTAAGTATGAATAGTCACGCCTATATTGGTACTGAGCAGTGTAGAGCCATGAATTTGCTGCCTGTTCATATGAGGGTTAATCTGGGTGTTGCTGCACATGCATTTAAATTTGGCAGTAGACTCAACCTAAGTTACGTTACTGAAACCTGTAAAATAGAAGAATCCTTTTAGCAACAGCCATCCAAGATTAGATACACACTTGAGAAGATCTACGTAGGGAAAAAATTCTCTGTCATCAAAAAGTCCCTTAATATGGAACAGGCTTTCTAATGAAATAGAATCAATCACGAACTATAATGTTTAAACATACGATCAAGGAAACATACATAACAAATATAGACTATTGCTTTGTAAAAAAAAAACACCCATCTTTTTTTTTCATTTTTTTAAAGGGCTGATACCATTGAGCTAGAAGTTTGATGTAACTACGAATTTTTATTACAAAGACTGTTTGAATCTCCCCAATTTTCTTTTATAAAATCCAAAACCACTTGGTCATCCCATACATACCTTATATCTTGGTTTGGGTAACGTGGAATTAAATATTCCTAACATAAGGGAGCCTATCAGTTGGTTTTTACCAATCTTTTTTCTGTTTAATTCATCGTGATATGCTGAAAATGCGGTACCTCTGACATTGATTGTTCCATTTTGTTTGAACAGTGAACTTAAATAGTCTAATGCTGCATTTACTTTGCATTTAAATAGGTTTGTTGTGTATGACATCGGCCAGGACACTTTTTCCAGGCTGACTCATAACTCGATGGAGAAACTTTCCTTCTAGATTTTCCAATAAGATCGGTGGCCCTTTCTGAAATTCCGCTTTTTAATAATATACCCCTGAAACAATCCGAGCCACTAATGTAAGTGTCTTGTTTAGGATGAACGGTTTTTCTTGCTTCAACGCACTCACTAAAAGTGGAGAACTCTGTTTTATTAACATAGGTGTCAGACCTTGTGGAACCACGACTGACTGGGCCATGCAGGACTATTTAATATCATCTGCTCTACCTTGTACATTAATATTTTTTCTAGGACCTGGCGGATCATAGAGAATGGTGGGGTGGTGAATGTATACATGAACTTGCTATTCCAGCACTTTGACATTGCCTTTGTCCAGATACCGTTTGAGTTTGGTCTTCATGACACAAAATCTTTAAACTGGTGAGACATGCTTGATGCAAAGAGATACATTTGTTGTCTCCCAAAACTTTGACACACCTTCTGAAACACTAAAAGGATAATTAGATTGTTTACCCACCATAATAGTTCCTTTTGGGACTTTTGATTCAAACTAGTTTTGTCTTGGTAGGATTTTTGATTCTTTAGGGTTTGTATTTGTTGATATTGAAGGAAGCGACAATCTATTTAGTTTGGCTCGTAGAATTGCTTGAATCTTTGACATTAGATATCCCATTACTTTTGCTAATTCTAAAATGGATATATTATTCTTTTTGAGAAGAAATTAAAAAAAATATTTATCATCTTTTTTTGCGGGAGGCATATTTGCATTTCCTTTGAACTTATGATCCTTCCTAGAAAATTGATTAAGACAGTATTATTACTGACTTCTCTTGGTTGATAATGAAATCCAAACTTTGAAGAAAGTGAATGAAACAATCTCTTCCCATTAGTACTTCTTCCTGGGAACTTTCTAAAATTAAAATATCGTCCGAATAAAAAATTATTCTGATGTCTATCCAACACGTAATTGTGATTGGAATTTTCATGATTTTTGTGAAAATCCCGAAGACATGTGCAAGGCGAAAGCATAGAGCTAAATACTGGTATAAATTCCCAGACCACTGAAATCGGGTATACTCTCTGGACCTGACATTTAGTGGAACGCAAAAATATTCGTCCTTCAAATCCAGTTTGCACATGTAATCTCCTGACTTCATTAGTGTGCAAACTTTTCATTTTGTAGTGTTGATAGGGAATGCAATGGTTTACTTTTTTTTTATAGATTTATGACCGGTCTTTTCCCCCATCCGTTTTGCCTACAAGGAAAATTTTTCTCAGGAATTGCCTTTTTTGAGGCATAACTTTTGAGATCGCCCCTTTTTCAACAGCTCTTCTATCTCTGTGTTTACCACTTCCTCCTTTCCTTTTTCACTTTTACTTTGTGAGGAGGTTTTTGCTGATTTGGTGTTGAAACAAAGGGTATTTCGTACCCTCCAACCAAATTTAAAATATTTTGGTCATTTATAACCAGTTTCCATGTAATTGAAAATGTTTTGGACGTCCTGCTAGACTAACTAGTGGTAAATAATATGTTAAAAGCGACATTATTTTTTATCAGTGTGTGTACTTATTTTAAACTTTTAAATTGAATGAGCTTTGGTGAGCTGTTGAAAATGGGCTGTTTAATTAGAAATAAATTTCTTAACGTGAGATTTTCGTTTGTTGTTGTATTTTCCGTTGAATTTTTTGACGAAATACGGTTTGGTTTGATGCCCTCCCCCGTAGGCGTCTTCGACGAGGCAGGGATTTTTGAAATTGGCCATATGTTGTTTGTCGAAAGTTGTCTCTATCAAAATAACTTTGGCTTGAGTCGGATTAAATATCAAAGCGTATAGAACATTTAGACGACGATGGTAATTAATTGCCACGTTAGTTTATTTAACCATTAAAATTGTCTTACGAGCGAATTAGACGATTTCCTCTATTGGAGAAAGCCCATCTTGGTCTCGTTCCATGGTTGCCTTTTCGAGGCATCAGGTTAGTTTCTACCGAGGGTCAAAAACAGTTCTGTTTTTGTTTCGCATTTTTTCTAGCATGGTTTTTGAGCTGATGTATAGAGCACTTTGTTTTTGTTTTCAGGCCTTCCGGAGATGAGTATCGAGGTTTTCACCTTGTGTACTTTTTGGCTATCAGTGTATCATTGAGGATATCTTTTTGTAAATTATTCTCTGTTTCAAAGGTGTTGAAACTATCCATGGCATATTTTGCCATCCCCTCTGGTAGCTCTTATAGAAAAAGTTCCTCTTCTTTGGTGATGGTAAACCTTTTTGAGGCTAATTCACCTTCACTTTCTGAAACGTGTCTTTTCCGTTTCTTTTTATTTTTTTCTTTTCTCCTTTTGGGAGACGAGGAAGAGGATGTGGGAGAAAAGTCGTTTGAACTTGAGGAGGAGTCGCTTCTATTTTTTTATGCAAAGCGTGACCTAAAGAACGATTGGATCGTTATATTTCCTCTGTTTGTTGTGTTAATATGACATTTTTTTTTATTTTGCTGATTTCTTTGATAATGGGAGATTCCTTATTTTAGTTCTCCGCCATTTTGAACATCCAAGCCTTTGCTTGGTTGAGGTAAATCGAAATAGAGGATTTGCTGTCTGGGAAACAGGCCTTTATATGGTGGGGAAACCGAGACAATACAGTATTATATCAATCGGATATCTTATGAAATAAAATCACACATTTATTTTCCATAAAGCTCAGTGGTCTGTAACGTAGGCTAACAAATTGCATTGACATGAACCGTTTGTTTGCTGATGAAGCCTGATTGGTGGAAAAAAAATCGCGCTAGATTTATAAACAAGCTGAGAGAGACGAGATAAATATTAGGTAATTTTTAGGTAACAGGTCTGGCCAAGTTTACTGATTAAAATGAATTCCCGAAGAATTGGTAATAATAGAAGGGTAAAAAGTGGTGCAAATACCTCAAATAGTACATCTTGCTCAAAAAAATCAAGTAACTCTGTTCTTGCTCGGTAGGTGTTATTTTACTTTCTTTTTTTCTACTCAAAATTTCAAAGTGATCAATCAAAATCATCCAATTTTAGTCTCAAATGAAAGATTATGCTTGGTCTCTCATTTCCAAAATAGTCTTACTTTATGTCAGAGGTTAAGCCCATCTGGAGATATCCTAATTTTAGTATGCCAGAAATCGGCCAATTTTAGGAACTGAATTCCTCATATTATCAATAAAA
>JAUZNK010071842.1:0-13969 GCA_035046665.1 Euphysa ruthae
AAAACAACATCTCAAGCAAGACATATAACCACATGCAATATTATATTTACACGTGTAATATTGATTCAACATTTTATTAATGCTTCGGTACCATATATAATCTGAAAAATTTCTAGGCATGTTAAAACTTCAAAAGTTATATATAATATCTATTTAAAGGAGAAATATTAATTAAAAAAAAGGTAAACAAAAATTCAACAAAAATTTAAAGTTTTAACAAGTTTAACAAGAGCTGGTAAGTTTAATTTTGATAATTATAAAAAAATAGATCAAATTATTTTAAAAGATATTGGTAGGAGCTATTCTAGAAAAATAATTTGGGTGGCGGTAGCAAACCAAATTGATTTTTAGATTAGATTACTCACAGCTGGGGTCTGAGAGCACTCTGTAAGTCAGTTATGAAACGCACGAAATCGTTTAGGGCGATTGAAAAACAGAAAAATATTTTTTTGCTTGACAAGGCAAGTATAAATTGAACATAAACTTTATAAACCTCAGGATATTCCAGATTTTATTTTAATTAATAAAAAATTCATACAATTCTCCTTAATTTTTTCCATCAAGGTTTTTTTAAAGTATGATTGAAATATTTACACAATATAGAGGAAGTGAACTGCAAACTATCTTACTAAATGTTATAAAAATAGAACAATATTATTCAGTGTTATTCAATGATTCAAAAGAATTATTTAAATAAAATGTCACATAGAGAATGTAGCATAAAAATAAAATAACAGAAGAGAAAAAGATTTTTATTATACTATATCATTTTACTTCTGTTACAACAAATCCAATCAAATTTTGAAAACAAATTCTTTGAGTTTGGGTGCCCAAAGTCGGTAGCCGACATCAGAAACAGTCTAAAATAACCCCTGATTGGTGATAATTCACAACATATAGGTGAATTTCACTAAACAACAGAAGGAAAATATGAGAATTACTGGTACACATAAATATAATACAAACACACACAGCTAATTTAGAGCAAATGGATAAAATTGCATTGGCATCACAACAATTTTTTAAATATATACTTGGTAAATCCAAGAGAAAACTAAAAATAGAAACCTTATTAAATTCATATGTCAAATCAATTAGTGGTTACATAAAGTTGTTTATTATAACTGTTATATATTCAGTATGGGGTTAGTCTCCAAACTGATATCTTGACAAGAAGGAGCCCTAGATCAATGCTCATTATATGATATATTTACCAATCAAATTTCATATGAAGATACAATATAAATGAATAAAACTTATCAATTAGATCACAGACATTCTCAAACTTTTAAATAAAGATGTGTTTTCCAGAGAAAATGGAAAATATCAGTTTAGAGTTTGACGAAGAAAATTCATTCGGCTAGGAAATGGTTGTTTGGTTGGATGAAAGATCAGGTTAATTATGACAAGGTTTGATGAATACTATTGTGCAGACTGTCAAGGGGAGTTTAAAGTTGAGTAGAGAATAACAGACAGTGCAACAGTTGTGTAGTAGGTTCACAAAGCTGCAGGAACAATTAAGTTAACGTGAGATCGTTCAAACATAGTCAAAAAAATGATTTTTTTTCTTATTAAACCATGAACATGAAAAAATCCACTGGAATCTAACAGGTTTTAATTGTAGAATAATATATGAAATATCTTTTGAGCTCATATAAGAACTTTTGACCAGTATATCCTTGATATAAAAACATAATAATTTCTAAAGAAAAAGTATACTTTTTCTCTCCTGCTCATAGCTCCAATCACAATCTATGTCGTTCTCCAGATCAAAATCTTCAATTCGACCACTAGTTTGAAGTCTAAATTAGAAGATTAATTTTTACCACAGATAAATAGCAGTAGTTTAACTCACGTGCACTTTTTATTCTTTTCCCTAGGAAAGTGAAATAAAACCACTACTTTCTCCCCTTCCCCAACTCAGCATATTTGACCAACCTTTGAGAGCCAAATTTAACGAAAATTTCATGAGTTTTACTGTTTATATTTTAAATTCGTGTTTACAAAATCTTAAGCAATGATCAGCTATTGGTAATTTTAACTCAAAAATATCATTACAAAATATTCTTTTTTGAAAGGAAATCTTTTCACCTTTGATAAATATACAACTTCCATTAAATAAAGAAATTGCTAAATAAGAAATACGTTGCAGCAATATAATGAGAAATTTAAATATAGTTAAGTTTGAAAGAATGTGATCAAAATTAAAAATTGAACCCTATATTGTCACTTGACAATGTCCCACCAGGTCAAATTAAAAAAAAATTGCCTTTCTCAGATTTAAGATTGACAGTAGATTTTGAAAGCCCATAAAAATGTCACTTTGATTATTTAAAATCCAAACAAGTTATTGTTCTTGAGATAAGGGTCTACAAATTAACCATTTAACATATAATTTTTTGTGTTAATATTTTTTTTTCATAACAATTTTGCTTTTAAGATTTATTAGTGATCTTTTTTCTGAAAATATATTTTTTGAACAATGTTTAAATTTACACAAAACAAAATTGCATTTCATAACTGTATATTATGAAGAGAAGGAAAATGGATTATAGTGCTAATAACCTAAAGAATAATGATAGAAGCACATGAGCTGTAGAAAATTTATTTAGCTACTGTATGGTCCAAGATAAATACTCCATTAGGAAATAGCAAGCACAGTTACACCTAAGTCGATTTTAGAAATTTTTAATGAAAGAGTAGTAAGAGAAGCAAAAAATTATAGCGCACTCTACAACAAAACAAGATCTCGAGATGAAAATTATGATATGAAGGTGGTCTTCAATACCTCTAACAAGAACAAACCAACAATCAAAAATGCTAGTACATTAAGCAGGTATCTTATCTCTAAAATTTTGAAGATCTATTTTCCCATCTGGAAAATACTTGCTTGCCCATACCACCCATGAAAATTCAAGCACTATTAAGTTGCAACAGTTTAAGACTGTGTGGTTTTTGATTTTTTCATAGTATTATTATTTCTCTAAAAATTACACATTTTTTAAGGCTTTTTTTCATGCTACAATCTTACATTTCTCTTTTTTAAATGCAACTTACATAATAATTCAAAGGAAAGCTAAATTTATTTGTTAATTTCAGTTAATTTAATTTCATCCTGTAAACTCTCAAGCACCAGTAAAATTAATATTATATCAATTAATCTCTCTTACTAGTTTATGGCTCTATTTCTATGAGATATAACAGTGAAATTGTACAGTATTTCATCTTTTGATGCTGGCATATTTTTAACTTTTGGTAATTCATCTTTGTGCAATCCATTTCAACATTACTGTAGACTCCAGACTAATATCAACTATAGTACTCAACCCTCTGAATCAAGGTTGGCATTCGGCAGTGCCGACCTACTTTTGATATAGGTCGGCAAAATATTGCTGCCCTCATTTTAGCATACTTCTGAGTAATATGCACTTTCATTGATAAATTCCATTTCATGCAGGTATATGTGAAAAACATAAAAGTTAACTTATCTTGGCAGGAAAAAACAAAAAACTTGTGAATACAAAAAAAAAAAAAACTTTGTGAAATTACGTGAAACAATTAAGAAACCTCACAACCTGACTAGATACCCTCATGAAAACTCATCTCCTCTGTTTGTGCACTTATGCATTTATTTGTTGAATATTTCACACAGTACAGAAGTGAACTACGAACAAATTTACTATAATAAATTGCTGAAAAAAACTCATGATTCAAAGGGTATTATACCGAAAGATTGTACTGCTAACTACCTTATTTAAAATGATATGAAAACAAAAGAATGTTTGAATGAAACTCACAGTTTACATATAGGGAAAAAAAAAATTTTTCACATTTTAATTTATTTTATAGAGCGCATGTTTGTGGTTAATTATGCTATAATTGTAGTAGGAACAACATAACATTACCCTTTGTGTGCATCAACGGACTAGTCCATGTAATGAAAATAAACCATGACTGGAAAAGTCTGTTTTTCACGTGCTTCAATTTATATATTTTTAGACTGATATTTTTCAAATTGCTGTATTACTTAAGGAAAAATTATACTCTATGTATATGTCAGATTATACAATAAATATATCACATAAATAACTCTTTAAACTGATAGTAAGATTTCCCCATGAACTTTTAATGAAAATTTTTTTTTAATTTCTGTAAACAAAACTAAAGCATTAAGTAGTATTGAATTATTGCGGTTTAGTGGTGACGCCACCTGCAACGTAAGAATTATTAAAATAAAAAAAATATGAAAGCAGTTTGATAAAATGTCAAGGGTTCAAATCCACTCGAGAGCGAAAAAAAAATTTTCGACTGCAAGAAAAATTGTTTGATTGCAATAGAATCTTTCGTTATCGATTGTTGCTGTAATGTAATGGGAGCTTTAAGTTGTTGCTGTAATGTAACGGGAGCTTTAAATTGAGCCACTTCTTGGAACAGGACCCACCTTAATAACAGTGATATTATTATTATTAAATAATTTTTTAAAGAAACTAAATATTCCTAATCAGATTGCTTGCTTGCTACAAAAACAATATGGGATACAATAACATAGTATTCACCTTCTACTTGCTATCCTACTACTGTTCCTTCCCATACCCATGCACTTTTCTAGATGGGGTGCAAAGCGGTTGGCCGCAAGAGTTCTAGAACAATTTGGGCAAACACATTCTTGTTGTTTCTTCACTGGTTGTTGACCAAATACATCCAAACCAGCAACATCAACTATCTCTAAACAGTATATGTAACACAAAAAATATGCCAATTTAAAAATGTTATTACATAAACAAACCCCAAAATCCAATCCCTGTGGTCAAAAGGGTATAAACTTCATTTCAGTGAATATCCATCTTCAACTAAATCTTTAGAATCTGGAAAATAAACTCTTGGTGTTTTTATTTGCCTTTTGAAAAACATCTGAAACAGCAAATCATAAATTTTATTAGAAAAGCTGAAGTGTCATGGAATTAATAATATTTTTCTGTAAGCAGTTTAAAAGTTTTTTTTAAATAGGCTAAAAATTGCAGACTAAAAAAATCAATCGCCTTTAACTTCATTTTCTTGAAAATTAAATTGAAACAAAGGTGAAATTACCTTACAAAACAGAGTCGATTTTTATGGCTTTTCAAACTCTGAAAATTAGGAAAATGAAAACGTTGTTTTTTCTTCAGATCACGATGATGTTTTTCTGCTCCAATTTCTAAAATATCTAATGACATCCCTCCTGGTTTTGATATTAACAAATGAGTTAAAGGGGATACTGTATTTGGAGATAATATGCATCCTTTACCAATATTAGCAGTCTTGCCAGGAATTGACGTTGGAAAGCCTGGCAACTTTTAGAATTTGTTTTATGTTATGGCTTTTTGCATTTGATTATTATACATATGCCCGGAACAATATCACATTTCCATAATAAATTACATTTTTTTTTTTAGGTGTGTGAGTATGGATAGGGGGTGACAAATTTTTTTTTATTTTATTTTTTTTTTTCTTTGAAAAGCCAAGGGTATAAG
Source organism: Euphysa ruthae (assembly GCA_035046665.1). Classification (NCBI taxonomy): domain Eukaryota; kingdom Metazoa; phylum Cnidaria; class Hydrozoa; order Anthoathecata; family Corymorphidae; genus Euphysa; species Euphysa ruthae. The sequence goes on from JAUZNK010071842.1 coordinate 5,511, forward strand.
CTAAAAAATGAGCCTTCGCTGAACTTCTAGACTTTAATATAACAGAATTAATGATCAAGATAGTAAAAACAGATTCCGTTGTTTTTTTTTTTTTTTTTTTTTTGCTTTAAAATTTCAAATCTTCCTCAAATAATAACCTTTATAAGTTTTTTTACAAACCTTCCTCAAAAAATAACCTTTTTTTTTCTATATATATTTCTAAGTTTTTCTATATCTTTATTATTAGTAAAAGCAAATACGGTAGTTTATTCCACTACTGCATCAAAGTAAGTCAAATAAAAATACTAGCTTCATATAGTAAAATAAGCTTTTGTAAGGCCTTCTGTGGCTATATTAGTCAAAGCTTCTGGTGTCCAAAACCCCCTTGGGGGCCTTCCAAATAGGCCCCCAAACCATGTTAAAAAATTTCGCTGCCTGACAGCAGCTCTAACTCTCAAGTAAAACACGACTAACAAAATTGATTTCTAAATTACACCCTGGTGGTATACCCCAAGGATTTTTTTTATCACCTTGGCTAATTTTAATATACGTCAATGATTTTTACAAAACATCAATAGCTTTAAATTTTATTATATTTGCCGATGATATTTTATAGCCATAAAAACCTGCAAAATCTTTTTGATGTCATGAGTTTTGAAATAAAAATATTGCAACATGATCTAAAGTAAACAAATTTTCCTCAAACAAAATACTCAATATTCCACTCAAAAAGAAAGAAACTTTCAAACTCCTTTACAAATTGACAATAATACAATAAAAAAGAAAAAGTTATAAAGTTTTTAGGAGTATACATCCATACAAATCTTTCTTGATATATTCTATCATATATTTTTTCAAGTACGTTGTTGTACGCGGAAAAAAATACTGGTGTAGGATTTTTTTAAAACGAGTACGAGTACCACAATTTCATCCAAATTTACAACATTGTGTTTTTAAGGGGTGTTAAAAATAATCCTAAAAATCAGCTTAAGATTTTTAAGTGTATGATTTTTTAAAGTGTCTATTTTCATGTTGTTATTTTTTTTTTACAGAAGTATTGTAAAGATACACTGTACAAATTGTATAGGTTCAGATAATTTCACTATTTATTCCTGAGCAGAACAAGCTGGGAAAATTCAAGTGGTGAACCCCAAAGCTGCAATTCAAATGCTGCATTTCTTAGTCTTAATTTCCAACTATTTTCATCAAAAAAATGCCGCAAGAGTTATAAATTTTAAAGGCATATTCCACCACTCTAAACCATTTTCCAATGATATCAGAGCAGTTAATAATTATGAAACTATTTTTAGCTCCTTAAATTATTCCGAGGTATTTGATCTAAATAATTGAAGGTTTATAGTATGAATAGATTGTCGTTGAACTGAAAGAATTTTATTGATATGATTATTTCCTTTTTGCCCCAGACTTGACAGCAGTAATTTAGATGCAAAGACAATGTAGAACAATATATACTTTTTAGATATGTTTGTTGACAAAGTGACTTATTTTACATATATCATACTATTAGATCTATATAAATTTTACTAAGTCCATCCATTTGACAGTGCCATGATAGATGACAGTCTATCAAGACACTATGGTACTTAACAAATTTAAAAGGAAAAAAATTAAAATTGTAAATTTTGATTTGAAAATAATCGTCCACTGCCTTAACACAAATCTAATATCTTTAAAATTAATGTTAAAAGACTTTATAAGATTTTCAGAATGTCATGAAATACCAACTTGGAGGGAGATGTTAATAAGTTGGAGGAATGGAAGAAAATTCTTCATTGAAATCTTCAAGTATTCAGGTTGGTATACTATTAGTTCCGGATGTCTTTCTAGATTTCAAATTTGATATGAGTGATGAAATTTCAAGTTGATCAGTAGGAGAAATAAGTAAGCAATTAAGATATGGAACACTATGCGTTACCCCAAACAATAAGAGAAAAAAAACTTAGAGCAATTTAAAAATGACTTAATAACTTTTTACTAACCTAAATAAAAATTATTTATACTTGAATATTTTTTAATTTTTACTAACATTTAATACCAGGACACATTATAATAACAGTTTTTGCTGAAGTCACATAACCTCAATAAATCATAGTTCTTCTCAAACAATAAAAGTCTGAACTATACTTTTGGAATACAGTATAAATATAACATGGCATGAAAATGATTTAACAAAAAAAAAGCAACTCACCAGATTCTTTTTGTGACCTAATATTAAAAAAAAGAAGAAAAATTACAAAAATTTGCCAGTCAAATTTTTTAAGTGCAAGCAAATATGAACCTTTAGTTAAGCTGCTAACTTCTTAAAAAAATTAATACCTTTGGGCACAATACTAAAAAAGTTTGAAGATTCACCTGGGGAAAAAACAGCAATAATTTCATTTTAGGTCGAAAATTACCATATTTTGGCACAAAAAATTTTTTGACAGGATTTAGTAACACAGGAGGCTATAAAATTTTAATAAAACAAAATGAAATTTAGTTGAAAATAAGTTTTTGAAAAGCTGTCATATTGGCCAAGACATAACCTTTAACTTTATACTAAAGGTAAAAGAAATCTGGATGGTTATTGAGAAAATCTTTCCGAGAAAAAAATAAATATTGGCTTATAGTAACAAAAAGCAATTTACAAAAGTAAAATTATAGGTCAAAAAGACCCTTTTTGATCTTCTAATTGCTTGCAAATTCAACAAAACTTTGCTGCAAAAAATCCTTATTTTTTGTCAGTAAATATATCTCAAATAAGACAGCGTAAATATAATAAGATAATGTATCACATTATAACATAAATACAATATATTGCAAAAACAAGATAAAACATAAAAAAAAATCTTTGAAGAACATAATAAACGCATCACAAAAGAACAAAATAAAGAATCATGAAAAAATAAAAATTACATCACACAATAAGATCATGCATCACATAAAAAAATCACCATTTATACAAAAAAATAAGAAATGCTCAGCGAAAGTATTATGTTTTTTTTCCATACTTTCACATAGGTTTCTTTTTTTATTTAAATAAGTTTGTTTTTTGTGTTTAGCAATTCCACAGTGCTTCAGGCATTTTTTTGTTATTTTATTGTATATTTCAAGAGTTCAAAAACTTTCACTTTTGTTAAAGGTGGATCACAATTTAATCCAGCTTGAGTTTATAGATAGACCAGCAATATCAATACAACAAAGTAAATTTCATCTACAGGGTTTTGTAATATTAGCAGATTGTTCAATGATTTTTGCACTTTAAAGTATGCTTTGTAAATAATTTGAGAAAACACAACTTCGATAATGCGTTTTTATATTTTTTTGTGATAACATGCTCAGTTATGTAATTAATGTTTTTTTTTTATATCTTTCTGATTCAAATTTTGATTGGGGATGACTTTTGTACTTAGCATTATTTGATTATTAAAATTTTATTTTAAAAATCTGTCACTGAAATTTTGAAAATTTTGACAAAACGTGGTGGTGAGAATGATCTTCCACAAGACTCAAGGTTACTTCTAAATAAAACTAAAAAAAAATAGCAACCACTGAAGTTGGTAACAGTGGTGGGAAATATAAATATTTTAGTCTGGAGACTGGTCTAAGGCACATCGTTAATCAAGAGTCCTTTGATAGGCATAAAATCGAACATCTGAATAATGTAGATGGTGTACCACTATTTGATTTTTCACATTATCAAATATGGCCTACACTTGCGAAATATTTTTAAATGGAGTGTGATAATGTAAAGGTTTTACTATATATTGCATAAACTTTTCTTTTTTTATACTTTCATAATATAAATAATAAAGTTTTTTCATTTGTAGTTCAACTTTGTGTTGTTGGCAGAGTTGCATATTAGTTTAGTGTTATGGTTCGATAATTGTATTGTTCAAAAATAATTTTTTTTTCAATAAACAAAGCTTTTTCATAGATCATAGCTTTGAATAAAGAATTGATACACACGTAATTCGTATAAACCACCTATTATAAAGTATTCGTTGTATTTATTTTATAAGATTTATATCTAGAATTACTATTGCATTTCTATGTTATTTCGCATAGATACATTAACATTTCTTGAAATAACGTTCTTAATATAATATATTAGAATGTGTATTAGAATATATATAGATTTTTTATATTTGTGGTTCAACTATCTTTTTCCATGATCTTAAATATGCGTGATTATAAAATTTGGCTCAAACTATTTTATCATTTTCTGCCTTTATCTATATTTCAAAGAAAAATCATTTAGGTGTTATAATAATTATTTAAAAGGCTTAAATGTGATTGATCATTTTATCAAATTAATCACTTGCTTCCTTTTTATACTTGTGATATGTGAGTAGATCATTTTTGGCAAGTTATGTTGTTATGACGCAAATATAAATAGATGGGGAGGGGCATATATCTATTAAATACTACCTTTATTCTAGCGTTTTTACTGAAGAAAAAAACAGTTTTGATTTTCATCAAGCTAGTATTTATTCTTTAAGTAAATAAGTAAATATAGAAAATGAATAAACACGTCCATGTGTGAAAGAATACGTGACTTAATATATGCTTATGCTCAACAGAAGAGAGTAAAGGTGTTACTTATCATTAATGAATGGTAAAGTTAAGTCGATAATCGAATAACAAGAATTATTTTAAATTGTCAGATACTTACTTGGTTAAAGGATTACCAAAATATAGATATTTTAACCCTTTAACCGTTACATTAAAAAACTTAGAATCCAGAATAAGTGGGTCATTTCCCAAATTTTTCATTTTTTACACTTTTTTCTTTAGCCGCATTTTGAATCAAAAAAAGATAATTTTAACCAATAAAAAGTATAATTTCATACTGAAAATGGAATAATTGAAAAATAAATATACACTCTTCTAAAATGGCAGTATGGGTGTGAAATAATTTGAAGCAATGAGCAGGACATAATCCTACATTGCATTCAGAACATTGATATAGAGTATCCTTTCTTTTCCCTTTCATTTTACACACAGTGAATCTTCTTTGCACTGAATATTTGGCCTCAGTTGCCACAACTAAGGATGGAAAATGTCTCTGAATCAATCTAAATGGACTGTCAGTAGTCGGACGACCACCTTGACTAAGTGTGTCCACGTCGTAGCCATAAAAGGAAACAATATCATTGATCAGTTTCATCCAGAATGACAAAGGGTTCTTCCACCTTTCACAACATGAATTATCTGAGTATTGAATACACATAGATTGAGGAGATGTGTCCAAAACCTTTTATACCACTTTTTCACTCATTTATGGGCACAAGAGTATCATGTGATCATTTGGTCACTGCAATCGACACCACCAATTTTGTTGTTGTATTACGTCAACTACTTTTGGAATTTTTTTCTCATTTTACATTTACATTTTACTAACACTTCTGTGTCTCGAATACATTTTTTTTAGCATGCAAAAATCAAGTTTGTCTTTGCAATGTAGACACATTATGCCGTAATGATGCTTGCCGGCAACTTTTCTATGATTGACAGCAAGATTTGCATTTATTTACTACGTCTTTTGGTAAATACTTTCGGCCGCGACAAGGAGTTCCTACAACATCGGTAGAATGCTTCATAAGCTCTTGACAAATCTCAATGGCTGTGTACCAGTTGTCAATATATACACACCGACCTCTATCTAGTAAACCCTCAGCTAAATTTATAACAATATCAGTCGCATGGTATTCATAGTTATGGGTGCAGTTAGTGTTTTTGACTGTATAAATGACTGCATTCCATACGTATCCAGTGTTTGCACATGCTAGTAGAAAAAATTTCATGCCAAAATGAGCTCTTTTTATACATATACATTGCTTGAAGCTCAGTCTTCCTTTCCATAGAAGAGATTCATCTACAGAAATACCACATCAAAGTTCTACAAGACCTTTCCAATGCCTTATTAGGTACTTGTAAACAGGCGTAATTTTTTCCTCCCTTACCTAAGTATCACCAAGTGCACCAATATCAATAAAATGTAAAAAATAACTCAGTAAAATTATTTTGTTGCATGATTTTTCTGAATCCAGGAGGTTTGAACAGTTTTCTATTAGTGTAATAGATGTGCAAATGTGGCTTTGCAATATTACCACGGTAAATAACAGTGACAATGTACAAAAAAATGTCACGAGATGTAAATGGTTCATAATTATTAATGTATTTCAGAATTTGAGAGCTTTTTGTATAGATTTTTCCTATCGTCTTCGTTTTAAAATACAAATTTGTTTGTGACGCGATGTATTCACATAACTCGTTCATCACAATGAGTTAAAAAATTTCTACTGTGTCACAATGCGTAACTATTTCACTGACATGGTTATCACCAGTGAATTTAGTTATTCTATCTAGTTCAGCAGATTGCCATTCAACATTTTCATACTGACTTTTAGCTTTTTTTTTTGACTTACTTTCGGTTTTGGGATTGTGATATTGTCAATATTAGCTTCTTCATCTGCTCCACGTGGGTTTTCATCATCTCTTTTTCAAATTCATCCAAAACAATCTCCTCATCCGTTTCTGAACTTATAGCAAAGTCTTCTTCATCCCCAGAATCAGAATCATTCAAAGAAGATAAATCTAATCACTTTCAAGCAAATAATGTGTAATCTCATCAAGAGAAAGTTTTATTTTTGAACTGCTGTTACTTGCCATTTTAAAAAATATTTTACAATTTTTTACCATCATAATTCATGTAATATCTTCAGCTGTGATTGCATCGTTGTGACAAGCCTGGGCTAGAAAGTTACGTAAGTTAGAAAAGGTTCTGTTGCTGATTTTACTGACAACTGATAACCGTAACTGAAAAAACAGTACGTCAGTTACGGATAACGAGTTAAAGTAATAAATAGCAAATTAGACTTCAAATACATTGGTTTAAAAATAATAAATAAGTTTTTGATTTATTCTTTTCAGATTTTCTCAAAAACAAACATGTGCCAATCAAGATGATCTGTCTGAACTGAAATTTGCCAATTACTACTTAGAAATCCACCGATCCTTGATTGGTGAACATTTTGATGTGTCAAATGAAAAGATTATGTATCACACAATAAGATCCTGTATTACACAATAAGATCACCCACCACACAATAAGATCATGTACTACGCAATAAGAACAAATAATGTATTTTGAAAATAAATTTATAAAAAAGATGTTTCAAGCTAAGGTTATCTCCCTCAAAATATAATATAAGTATTATATAAGTAATCACAAAGTTTAAAACTATTTACTTACTCTTCATCTATCTCATCAAGCTCCCAATAACCCAGTCTTAAAGACCGGTGGATATCAAAACACACTCCTAGTGTACAAATATCAATCAGCTCTTCCATGTACTGTATGAGAGGTTCCTGGAAAACAATAACCTTAAAAGTAATAGTATGAAATAAGCATACTTAGTAATTACGAATGACACCTATGAATGTTAAAAAGAGACTTTTTTTTATCACCTTATGACGTTTTAAAAAACAACCTGTATAGAAACAAAATATGAAATTACGATAGAGAATTTTTAATTGCTCAAAAAGTTCTTTTTTAGATTCTCAAGGTATATATATATATATATTGACCATTTGATCCACCTGACCATATTACAGTGTTTTTATGCTGCTATGAAAAAGATTTACTAAAAAGGTTTGAATAGATTTTGGCGTAATCCATTTGAAGGAAGAACTGCAAACTGATCACTATTCTTTTTTTTTTTTTGTTTGATGAAACAGTGGAGATGAAATGAACGTATAATAACTTGTAAAGACTGGTATAGTTCAGATATCTTTCAAGATTTAGCAATTTTCTGTAACTGCTTTTCAACACCTTTTCCCCAACGATACCAAGTTAAATCAGTTTCTGTTTCGATTAAAGGAAATACTATTAAAAAGTCCATTATTGCACAAAGAACATTTTATATATTCATTATTAAATACTTATTAATAACTACTTCAACAAATGATTAATTTGATATCATGGACAGTAATAATACCAATCTAATAATACCAATATTACACAAAAATATTTATAAGATAAATCTGTAATCTTTAAAATAAAAATTTAAATTATCATGCTGTTACATAACAGCATGACTTAAGCTTTGGATGGGGAAAAAACTGTTCCAAAATATATTTTTTCAAAAATTTTTTTTATCAACCTATAACTAAAGTTATTAGTAATTATTAAGAAATAAATATTTAACTTCAGTGGTTTGAGTATTGATGAAAAAAAATAGTAATAATTTTGTAACAGCGTGATGTGACAAAATACATATTTTGTAAGTGAGTCTTGTATTCATTATGATGGTATCATTCGTATTTTACTACATCTTGTATATTTTAAATTAAACAGTAACTCTATATTCACCAAAAAACACTTCAAATCACTTTTTGTTTACTATTAAAAGATGTTATTTTATAATGGTAAATTGTTTTGTTAAATACCAAAAAAAATATATATAAATATATAT
>JAUZNK010071853.1:0-13969 GCA_035046665.1 Euphysa ruthae
AACTATTTGCTATGGCATGATGTTTGCTGTTTTAGAATTTATCAGTAATATTAATTACTTGTATTTATGTAGCTATATTTTGTTGTATATTGGTTGGTTGTAGATTTTATACTGCTCATCTGTAAATGGTGTGCGGTCTTTAAAATACTTAGTTTAAAAAGCATGTTGGTGTCCTTACAAATGCTTATTACGATTAAATATCTAAAAGAATTTTTATTTTTCGAAAAATAAAATTTCAATAAAGACGTAAAAATAGCTCATTCGCAAAAAAAAAAACTGTTTTTTATTTTTGCCATGAAACGTTTATTTTGGTTCCAAGAAATAAATGGTTATTCGAAAGAAAAAAAAAACATCGATATGTAACCTAAACCTTTTTTACCTAGATAAACATCAATGTTTGCGATTTAATCTCCTTAAGATTAAAAGTAACAGTAATGATATAAATAACATTGGTAAAATACTATTTATTTGCTATGGTAACTTTGATCTTAACTGATGATATCTATAAGTAAATCATGCTTATCTTTATAACAAAACGAATCTACGTTGGTTTCCTTGTTATGGGTCGAAATCCATATTTTTAACACGATATGTTGATCTGTTCATTTCATCGGTTTAGTGTTTATCTAAAGCTGATTTGTTTGGACAAAAATACGCTGAAATCTCACCGTTTCACAATGGTGCTGAAAATTTTGGAGCTTTTTTTAGTTGGTTGTTCTCGTATAATAATTAAATCAGTTTAGAACCATATTCAGCGATATTTTCCCAGTAAATTTATTTGCAGAAATTGATTTATATTTGAACTTAAATTACTTTTCGGTTAAAGAAAATTATGTAAACATTTTAGTAACTGATGTAAAATTTCATCCCTTTTCATCGATTTTTTTTTTTTTTTTCAAATATTAACGGCATGAGAAAATAAAATTTTATCTTATAAAATTCTCTCATCAAAATTTAATTCGCTGCCCTAAGGATAAGATTCTACCCGGGGCATAGGCGTTAGGGATAGCGATTATACCTGGGAATTTAGCTCCTAAAATAGTTATTCAAACTAGTGTAAGGAGTTTTACCCGTAATTTCACTTCTTTGCTGTGTCAATCTCTTTCTGTCCAGAGGTTGAGAGAGTCTGGTTACTGGAAGGATTTTAACCGTACAGATATAGAAAGTGAAAGTCACACCGCTAACCTCGCTGTTTTGTTATTTTTATATTTTTTGCATGGTTTTATGAAAAGATATGAACTTTTGTTTAAAGATTTTTATATATTAGAATATATTTTGGTGACCAAGAGATTTTTTATTGTTTTGAATCTTCTTTAAAAATAAAATTATTTAGTTCAGAATGATTACTTTTCCTCTAGTTCAAAAGATTTTGATACGATCTCAGAGATGGCTTCTAGAATAAAGCCTAAACAAATGGAATAAATTATATAAGCAATTGTGAATATTTATTTGATTCAAGATATTTCGAGCGCACTGCATATATATATATATTATATATATATATTGAAAGTTGTTAGATATTCCAGTGTACAAATATCATTAAATTCTTGTTTTAAGTCTCGTGGTTTTAATGTCTCGTGGTTTTAATTGCTTTATCCAGAAGTTTGCCCGTCTTAATTATTTTATTAGATCTTAGTTTTAATTTTTTCGATAACGTTGAATGTTGCTTCATTTCAGAGAAATTGTGTGTTTTGTTTCAAAATCTTAATCGGTATTGTTTGTTTTGATTTTAATTTTTTACAAAGTCTTTTTTGTGTCTTTAATGTACCAGGTTAAGAATTTTATGCGGGGTTTTTCATGATAATCGTCGATAAATAAGTTTTCTCTTATACGATGAGTTTCGAACAAAGAAGAAAACGTGGAAAAGGGTACGAGAGTAACAGCTAAATTATATATTAACATTTTATTGTTTACTATTTCGCTATGTAGCATAGTTCGATCCTCGCCTACCTCACAGTACTATTTCTTATTAAGTTATCTCTGTATTCATAAAAGTTGTTCTCCGTGTTGTCTATAATAGCAAACTCTTCACTTTTGTCAGTATAGGATGCAATTGGTGGTTATTGCTAATATCCACTCCGCAAGTAATTATCTCAGGAATTTATAGTTACTAAACATTTTCACTTCATTGATATTATGTATTGTTATCCAGAATAATTTTCAGTTTACTAAAAATAGATTTTAGTTGTTTGAATTATAATCAGTAGTGTGTTACCATCTCTCTTTTTTCGGAATATTGGTGATACATCTAATTTCAAAATTTTGATAAATGCTTTGGGCGTTATTCAAACTAATTTAGCGAGAGGGCGATTAACAAATAGTTTAACAAAGCAACAGTTAGAAATAGAATATTTTGCACTTTACTATGTATATTTAGGCATTTTGAGTGTTGCTAATTGCTAAGAAAAATTATTTGACCAAATATATTTTTAGATGTTATTTTTCACAGCCTGGTTACTTATGTCTTCTTTGTAACATTTTCGAATTTTATTTTAATATCGTATTTACACCAAGTATTTGCGTGCATCGATCAATGCAAGAAATGCTTCCTTTCGTTGCAGCAACATGAAAAAAAAAATGGCCAGTGCTTCAGATTTCATAGACCCAAAATTGCCGTTTGTGTTTTTTTTATTTCTGGTCTATAACAATTTTTTGAAGCGGTTGATTGTCACAGGTTATTTGACCAAAATCTCTTGTTTGATTACTTTTCATATTATATTTCTTATATTTGCAACCTGAAATAAGTTTTGATATCTTTGATGGACAGCCCATACATACCGATTAACTCTTAATATTCGTCTTTCAAACGTGTAAATTTCTGTAGTTGATTATAGAGTAAAACCCTTAAAATAGCGTTTTTGTTAGCTTTATATCAACTATTTTAACAGTGTCAATTAAATTGCTGCCACTACACCTTTTGATGATGACAGCAATCGACGTTCCATCCCATGATATCGTAGTATCAATAACTCGAATTTCTGATTTACACTTTTACAGATAGATGATATTTTTCTGAAATTTTGCAGCCGGGTTTATGATCAAAAATATAGAAAAGAGATAATTTTACGTTTGTAAAAAAAAAAAAGATTATCTTTACGGGACAGAAAATACCATTGTCATTTTCAGCGCCTGGAAATTGTGTTTATTTTTTCAAAATCCTAATATTAACCAGTAAACATAATTTCGTCATTTTTTGACAAATTTTCACCCCATTTTGAGTGTGATAACAGTTCCCAAATCAAAGATGGCTTACGAACAAAAAGAAGCGGAGCTGGCATAGTTGTACGTTTGACTACAGAGCGAAAGTTCACAAGTTCGACTCCAACCTCTGGCGAAAATTTACTTTTCATGTTATCTCTGAGTTTCTGAGCAAAACTTATTGTGTAATGCAACAGCAATTCAATTTGGACGAATTTTTTGGTTGAGCGAATTTTGTAAGCGCAAATGGGCGTTCTAAGTACTCCAAGAACCACCACGTGGGTCTTTCTGGAAATATTATCTCAGCAATTTGTTGTTTCCCCGCATTAAATATAACAATCTCACTCACTCAAGTAATTCTAACACCGTGAAGAATTTTTAGTGCATGATCCTTGGCTTATATAACGAATTTTCCAAAGTGCCATGATGATCAGAAATAAAATTTTCTATAATCAAGCAAAATTGAAGAGCAGATAAGTTTGTTTTTTGGATTAATTTTTATATGCTTCGGATCATGGGAGTGACACCGATAATTGTTGTTATAATATTCTTATAATGTCTAGCAAGCTATAATAATCAGAAACCATCTCTGTCATAAAATATTTCGATTAAATCGGATTATTTCTTGAGAAAATCAAGGAAAAACCTTTTTAAGTGTTTCAGGGCTTATAAACGAGAATATATCTGGAGTATCGGCCATATGGGTCAAAAGATTCCTTTTATCGTCCTCTAATCAAATGAAATTAAAATGGTATCAAAAAAATTTGGGCATAGGATTTTAGGAAGTCATTTTGCTTGTGGCATGGAAAATTTTTTACCTCACTGAAGTTGAATTTTTAAATATTGGTGACATCTTAATTTTATAGATTTTTTTACTGATGATGTGACATATTATTGACCGGCAGTTAATTTTTTTTTAATTAGTTTTATCGAATAATGAAATGTTGACGAGGCTCAGAAAAAAGTATTGCAAGAAAAAATTAAAACAATGTTAGGTTTGGGCAGAAATAACCATAACTAATAAATATTTTAAACTATACATGAGGATCTGGTAGTTAGTTTGTTGTAAGGATTATCCGATTATCTGACAAAAACGGAAGTGAAACTCTAATAGGGACATAAATGGCAATCGATTGACACCATCAATTTTTTAGAATATGGCATTTATTTCCTAAAAATTTTAGGTTTGTACAAGGGTCCTTAAACTGCTTGATCAAAACTTTATGGGCCACTTTTATTTATTTTCTCAACTTGTTTTCACAGGTGTAATGCAGTAGATTTATTTTTTCACGATTCGCTCAATGAATTTTTTAATTGAAACAATTTTCATATTAATTTCGAACTAAAATTTACTAAACAATTGTTTAAAAAAAAAAAAAAACTCTGCGGAAAAAACAAAGGCAGTTCGTTCAATGAACACGTAGTTCAGACATTTTTCCTAAATTATTAGATTCAACTGTTTTTTGTAATTTTCGATTAATTAAATTCAAACCAAGATCTCTAAATTTTTATAAAATAACCGATTTGGATGAAATCAATCAGCCTAAAATTTAATCAATAGATTTTCTATGTGCAATGAGAATGAACGTCATGTTTCTTTATCACGATTTCCTAAATAGTAGAAATATCATTGCAATGGATATTTTTCATTACGTGTACAATTTTGCAACATTTTAATAACTATTCAACTTTCTTTATTGTTACCATTGCTTACGAGTTAATGTTTTTGCTGATGTCGTAAACGTATACACTTTGGTTATTTAATAATAAAATTTTGCATGTTAGCCATAAAAATTAGCCTGATAAACTTACCATACTTAAGTATTAACATTGCGCTTTTTTTAAACTCTCATATAGAACAAGATGTTTTGCTTTCACCCGAATCGTCTATTTTTTGCTATTGTCAACTAACAGCTACAGCTACAGTAAGGGAGAAGCCCCTCCCCCTATAAATTGAAACATTAACAAATAGGGTTTGAACCAAGACTGATAAAGCAATGTTGTAATTTGAATAATTAAAATTCATTTAAAACTTCAAAAATGTTACCCAGTTGCTATGGTAACCGCAAAACAACAGCCTCAAATGAGGTTTACGCCAGCTAAAAAATATAACCGTTAAAGTTATAATAAACCATTTTGTGTTCCGAAACTAAGGAGTGTTTTAATAGTTGCAGATTTAAAAAAAATGTTTGTGCTTGAGGCTCACCTATTTAAAATGGCAGATATTTTTAGTTACAAAAGTCAAAGTTACTCTAAATCTAAGCCCTAAATCAAAACTATGATTGCATTAAAGCACAATTCTCACTATGAAGAACATTTGCTAGAAATTTCATCAAAATCGATCGAACGTTTCTTGAGATATTACGACTGGTTTTGTTACGACCGATTTTGTTGGATAGTTTCTCAGAAAAGATCATTTTTCAGGGGTGAAAAAACTGCCTACACTGTCAATTAAAAATATAATTTTTTGTACTTTATCATAGTTCTTATGAAAAATTAATGTAAAATTTGTGATATTAGATAAATTTTATGTCTAAAATAATTACAATTTTATTATTATTTTTTTTAGTTTTGAATGATGTCTTATGAATATTTTTGCGTAGCTGGTTTTTACACCAAGAGTCGTTAGGCCGCGGACCAAGCTGGTTGCGTTGCTCTAGTGTTTCTGCTGCGGAGCAATGATATGACAAAAATATCAATTCCAGTATTCCAGCTCGAAAAGTTGTGAAACAAAATTTTATTTATAAAAAATTCTGACATTTTTTGGAGAAATTTTTTCATGGTACCACACAAAATGTGAACGAATCGAGTAACAACGTCTGTTGGCAAAAACTCTCCAAGCAACGTTAACGTTTTACTGTTGAAATTTGTTCTTAAATTATATTGAAGTAATTTTTTTCCTAATGTAAAACTAAAACTTCTATTTTTAGAATAAAATGCTTTTGCCAACTTTAATCTATTTAAAGGGAACTTCTAACCTTAGGGCTAAGTTTTGGGGCAAAATTACGACTTTGCTTTTATACGGCAATTTTCAAATTAAAAACTACATCACATCAGTGATTTTGGATTTTAGTTTTTGAGATTAAATTCTTAGTTCTGAGGTTAAAGTTCGAAGTAAATCACCCACTCCTCTCCGGATGGGAGAAAATGTTAGAAATATTTGATAGGCGTTTATCCTCACAGTATGAAGAAACACTTGTCTGCATCAGTCCTGATTATAATATAAGTAATGTAATAGCCTCACTATATTGGTACAGTAATCTAATCATTTTTTTTTTCAAGAACCGAAAAAAAAAATATTACTCCTGTGTTTTTTGCTTTAGTAATACTTAAACCTTAAACCCGCATTTCCATTTCCAATCGAAATTTTATGAAGAAATGAGAAATTTTGGGTAACGTTATCGTCAAATACAACCAAATTATGTTAGGACTTTCTAAACATGTCCATTAGTTTTAACAGTGTAACTTTTTTTATCAATAAGATTAGCATCTAGACAATACACAGTAATTTTATAGTATATTTATATATAATTAAGATTAGAAGACGATTAGCTGACTGAAGCTTTTATTCGAATGCTCTGAAAATGTTTCCTGCTTGTCATGTATAAAAATGTTTGGAATCTGTTATTACTTTAGACTCATCAGATTTATTTTAATCAATTAAATGATTTTGATATGTGTACGACGTTTAATTAAACCAAATGATTCAATACTTTACTTGTATGTATTATTAAAGATGATATTATGTCTGTCAGAAGAAATCAAACCAGTTAAGAAATCTACGATAAATGACGATGTTAAGAAGGTATTACTATTTGTTTTTCGGTATCTGATACTTTTTTCATATACCTTACCCTTAACTTTTAATACCCTCAGCTTTTTTCTCTTTGAAATGACTATGTTCACTTCTTGTGCATTAACTGTAATTTGTACTGGTTTACTGCCATATAATAACTCTTCTACCCTACCCTTGTTAAGTTATAAGTTATTACCAGGGGTGTTTGGCGGTCAAAAAATAAAACAAGCTTTAGATCACGTGGTACAAATAATAGACACATACTGCTAAAGCAATTAACTAATTTATTATTGTTTATTTATTCTTTTTTTTTTTTTTTTTTTTTTTTTTTTTTGAGAGAACAAAAAGTTTACAGTACGTAATACAAAAATATATATAGAAATAAAACGACACAAGTACAAGACAACTATAAGTTTGAGTATGTAGATTTTTTTATTTCCCTTTATTTGGTTGTGTTTTGTGGTGAATCTGTAACTGGTCTCATGTATTCAGTATTTCAACGATATTTGTTTGTTGTCCTGAAATCAAATCTTTGATTTCTAATTTTTTAAATGTCTCTTGTGATTTTATTAGCATTTTGACTGTTTTGAAAATTTTCTATGTCCAGTAACTGCCAACCAGTTGAAGTTTTGATTAAAATTGAATTTTTCTTTCGTTCTCATGAAATTTAACTTCTATGTCGCTGAAATTCTATAGGATATTATATTATTTCTGACAGTGATACTAGAACATTTTATTAAATATTTTCGCATAACGTTTCTTTCGAGGTTTTAATCTGATATTTTTTGGGAATATTTGAATGGAAATTCACGTTAGATACTCAGTTTAAGTTTATTGGTTAAAGTTTGGCAAGGTTGCAGAGATGAGCTGACTACTACTAAAAAGTGCTTTTTATGATAACTCCACCCGTACTTATGAACTTATATATCAATAAATAACTATTTTTTGTCTATATGTTTTGCCAAGTAATTATCACTTACTCTGACGTAATAAAAATTTAACTTCAATCACCGTTTAATGAAATTAAGGTAGTAATAATAATTTACAACGACACAAATGGCTGTAAACATTGTACTTGGTTAAAACTCAATTATTTTTATAGCACAACCACAACCATTGATACTGTTAGAAAAACATAAAAAAAAAATATTTCGTGACTGGAAATTTACCCCACTCTCCCCTCCTCCTGACAGTTACCCTTTTAGATAATTTTCCTCTGGATATTTACCACAACCGATATTTGCACCTGGGCGTATATTTACAAATATTTTACAATACTTTGAAAATATTTAAATATTTATTCCGAAATCCACAAGTTATATAATATTAATATTTTATAACTAGACAGTCAGAAACAATATATCTCAACAAAGACTATATTAAAAATTTAAAAAAATCTGTTACATATTACAGAATTAAAAGAATCCATTCTGCCAGGTGGTTTAAATTGTAAGCAGTTATGAAAAATTTTATTTGGTTAATAAATAAACCAGCACGCATCACAGTCGAATCACCAACTTTAATCAGAAAAATTTTTAATGTAATATATAATATAACAAATTTTATAAAAATAGATATTCATACCCGCATTAAGAGTACCTTGCAAATCAATGAGCAAAGTTGTACGAGACTCCTCCCAAAATCTTAAATGTAGGTCTTTGGTTATATGTGAACTAAGTTCTTGATGTGGTCATTTTCATCCTCATAAGCAAGAATGTGTGGTGCACGGTTTTCAACGACAGACTAGCCAACACGAATTGGTTGGATAGCGGTATCACGTCATCGAAGCCTTGATCAATTTTCAGACTGTTGGATATGAAATGATAACACACTGACTGAACGACATATGTCATCATTCCAGCAAATTGTTTTTCAAATTGCTAGGTCACCACTCTTCGATGTGTATTCCATAAATTGAGCATCGGTGGTTTTCTTCTTCCTCAACGGACTTCAGCTATATAATTTCATTTGCACTAATACAAGATTCCATTGTTATTTCCTACACATTGCTGAGCAAAGGAGTTGAAAGATTGTGTAATATCAGCAATTGGAATGAATACGAGAGCGCCAATCATTCTGAAATTAGTGCGGAGTAGATTTTCTTTAAGTAATTTTTGCTGAAGGCCGTTGTTAGCTTGGACATCACGATATCGAACGGGTGAAATGGAATAAGCAAATTGCCACAATTTAAGCTTATTCAAAATCGACCCTGATATTTTGACGTGCAACCCCATTTGTTCGCTGTTGAACATGCGGTAAGAATTCAGCATGTGTTTCTCTTGCTATGTTTGATAATGGAACATACCACCCACTAACGTCATGATCCCCAATACTCCTTGAATTGTGTATAATTGGAAAAATTATGGGGGAGCGACAGTAAATGTCCTTTCCATAAACCAGTCATCTGAGTCGCTCAAAAAACCCAAACTTTCATCCGTTTCGAAGATTCACTCTTTAGGATTATTGTTATCATATTAAAGAAAGAGGTTACCGTTCTCCATATTTGTCATCGCAATCATTTAAAACTCCAACAATGGCAAGGTTTGAAAAAACCAAGTAGGTGTGATTGTTCCTGCGGCCAACAAAAATGTGATTGACTGTTTTCACTTTGGCTCGACAACGTTTCTGTCTTCAGCATTTCCAAGATGTTGCTCCATCTGCCAATTTTTCTGCATTACATTTATATATATAGTTTCCAAACATCAGCATTTTTTTCTCGTTTGGTAGGATGGTAAACTCAAGAGCCAGTTCATCAAACACACCTGATTAAATATTTCTACACGTAAACAAGTAGTCAAACCATGTAAGCAATTGATATACCTCAAATAACATATTTCTTTTGTTTAAAATGAATATGTTAAGAACAGAACTGTTTCTTGTTTATTTGAAAACCTTTGTTGCATTAAGTTTTCAAAACTGAATGCTTGTAACAGTCTGGAAAAATTATTTTTAAAGTTTATTGTGTAGATAATGTAAGTTTTTCAAGTAAAAAAAACTTTTTCCTTATACTATATACCTATACAGTGTGTCGTACTACCAGGAAAGGATAATTTTCAGTGGCTTGTACGTGTTCTTCTTGTCCCACTACACAAGTTGTGTCAATCTATATGGTGTTAATTCATTGCATGCATGACATCAACATTCAATATCAACAGGTTAAAAGCACTTTTCACGCTAAGGAATGAAGCTCTTTTGAAAAGAAGCTCCTTAATTTGCACCAAGATTACTGTTTGCTTGTTTATTATTCTTTGAGGTGGTCAACTTACATGACATGAGCACTGAATCGTAACACTGCGTTCTTTACAAATATTTGTATACTTCTTCTCCGTAAAGATTGCTGTTTTGTTACAATTTTTTCTTAAGAAATCTCTTATAAAATTGGATTAAAATTTCTTAACACTTTTTTGTTTATATTTGAAAAAATAAGTAATGAACAACACTGAAATTTATTGTTTTCAAACCAACTGATACCAGCGGGGAGCATGGCTTATGTATATACATAAAATTCCTGACATTTTCCTGACTATTGTGTGTAAATGAGCGAGTCTGTTTGTGTGTGTGTGTGTGTGTGTGTGTGTGGGTGTGTGAGTGTGTTTGTGTGTCGTTGATCAAAGGTAAATTTGGCGAAATGAAATCTAAGAGTTGTGTGCCCTTATCTTTGTAAATTTCCATGTAGGGCTATTTGTTTTAGAGGTAAATACCTAGGGCATAAATGATAAATTTCCATTGGTACACGCCAGAGTTAGAAGCACATTATTTCAGCATTTCAACATTTCAGCTAATCAGCATTTATTTTAGGGCTATTTTTATGAAAGTTGTTTAAGAGGTTAATTATTAATAATGTAAGATTTTTCCCCCCAAAATAGGTGTGAAAGTCTCTCTAACCAAAATCTTCTGCAATTCATATTTCATAACTTTTTATTCTAAATAAAAAGTAGTAGACAAATTAAAGCTAACCAGTAGCTTAAATGTTATTTGATTACTTATTAAAGCATGTGAAATAGTTTTCATGGCTAAGCAAAGAACAGCGCAGTGCACTGCGTGCGTTGCAACACAACACCAGACGATATAGCAGGTATCATAACAAATCAAAACGGTTATATGATACTAAAATAAAGCCAGCTGCCAAAGATGTTCACGAAGCTCTTGTAACAACTTGAGTAATTCTGTTTTTGTAAGTCGGCTTTGAAAGTCTATCATATTATTTCTTTTGGAATGCTAATTCTTGATATTTAACTTTATTTAAATATAAATTTTATTTCACAGAATCTAAAAAAAAATTAAACAAAGTTATTATTTTAAGAAACGTGATTGATTTCGTCATGTTTGTTTCTTTTTTTTATTTGTTTATTTATTTATTTTTTTTTTTTTTGTACAAAATTTTTGCTTACGTAGCTATAAGAGTCTTTTATACAGTTTTGCTTAAGCTATTTATTGCATATTTTTCTCAAAACTCTTTTGGTGGATAAGAAACTTAAAATTTTGATTCGGATGGAAAGAGATTTTACTTTTAAATTTGTTT
Source organism: Euphysa ruthae (assembly GCA_035046665.1). Classification (NCBI taxonomy): domain Eukaryota; kingdom Metazoa; phylum Cnidaria; class Hydrozoa; order Anthoathecata; family Corymorphidae; genus Euphysa; species Euphysa ruthae. Next base: position 11,517 of record JAUZNK010071853.1, read on the forward strand.
ACTGATTTAGAATCTGACCGAGGTGGTATGAATTTTTTATACAAAAAATTAAGCAAAATAAAACTAGTGTTGAAAAAAAAATTTATTACATTCCTGGATTTCAAGTAAAAAATTTCAAAAGGTAAAATTTTCTTTAGAGAGTCAACGCCAAAAGTAAAACTCCCAAAATATCTCGCGCTACCATATCTTAGCAATTGATAAAAAGACCCCTACACCTTTTCATAGTCTCACATACGCATGTTGACATTTTTAAGGTTTTAAATAATTCAGGGAGTATTTGGAATTATTTGTCTAATCGCCAACAAAGGGTTATTTTAAATAGCCAAGATCCATTTGGTTAGAATTTAATGCTAGACAACCTCAATGTTTCGTTTTTTGTTTGTTGCACTTCTAATTAGCAAAAAAGAGCCATTATTGGAACATCTGTGGAAAAAACTTTATCTCAAGTTTTTTTCTAGACAGCTTTAGTAATCGGTAGAAGTATCACACGTTGATTATGATTTTTAATCATTTTCACGGACAAAAACATTATTCCCACCTAAAAAGTTATCAAAGTTAATCAAATCATTACTAAATGTCTGTCGTCCAAAAGCTAGTTCAGTTTTTAATATCCATGATTTAAATGTTCTAATGTTTAAATTTGCTTGTGAAGTCATAACTAAGTTTAGAGATAATTCTATAATACTATAACCCTCCTTTTTACGCTATGATAACGCTATGAATAAAATTAAAAACATTTCTCATCATACACGGTATCTGATATAAAAAACAGCTTTTAAAAAAATTTCTCATTGTTTTTTAAAAGCTTTGAGCTAAAAAATTTGCGATTTTGTTCTTTATTAAATTAAATGAGAATTGTTTGTTTCAAGGTAAGCAATTGTATTAATCTGGGTGTTATTAAAACAACATGCTCTAGAAATAACATATTTTTTTTATTAAAGTTTAAACTCTGATGTTTAACCTGGTTTGGCTTAAACGTATCCAAGATCTGAACTCGAAAAAAACCTCAAAACCAGAACTCAGTGTCTAAATTAATCATCCAATCTACATTACTGAACTCAACAACTAATTTCATCTCATCAACTATTCCTAGAGATGACATTCCAGAATCAAAAAATGTAATAGTATGTTAAATGCATTGGCCAATCGATTATTCCACTGTTACTGATTATGGAAAACTTCGTCCTCGTGACCCCCTGTCAGTATTTTTTGTGCCAAGTTCAGCTTAGTTCCTACTACATCTTTACTACCACGAACCACTTCAAGGGCATTTAATGAAATAAGAAGTAAAAAAGCAAATGCGCATCCTCTTTGACTAAAAAAATAAAATTGAAAGCGTGTCCGTTATCTCTGATAAAATTTAAAAACACACCAGCAATGAAAAATTTGCTATACAATCAACAGACTTTTTTCCAGACTGTTGGACGAGTATTTTTATTAATAATTAATAGAGATTTAACTTACGAAACTTTTCATTGTGGTATAAAGACCACGTCAGAGACTTTATCAGCAAATGGGTCAGGAAATTGAGTAGATTTTCCCAGATAGAAGATAAAATGTTTAAAAGACATCTAATTGATATCTTAGATAGGTGTCTAAATGACGTCTGAGGATATCTCCTCGTTAACCCCTGGTAGACGACTGCGCATAAATGTCTGTGAGACATTGGCCACAAACACCTCTGAAATATTGATAACAGACATCTCTGAGCCATTGATCACAGATATCTCTGAGACAATGATCACAGACATCTCTGAGACAATGATCAACGACATCTCTGAGACATTAATCGCAGTCGTCTTCTATCCGCCAATGAGATATGTTTAGTTTTTTGTATTTTAAAAGCGGCAGCAATAAATTTAATAAATGGTTTTTTTCAAATATCGCTCACAAATTTTATTTTCTATCACAACTTCTAAAACTTGCAAAGGCCTTTTGACCAAATTAAACGTTCTAGTTTCCAGTAATAAAGTAATAAATTTAACAAATACACGATAAAGTCATGAAATTTTGGAATATTTCAAACGATAAACATCTATTTACATCAAAATTATACAGAAAAGTTCTATTTCGTTTACTTTGGTGCCTTTGCATTATCAACTCTAATATTCCCTACAGGTGCATTTCTTAAAAGACTCTGAATGCACCCACAAAATTCTTTTTAAGTCACCTTTGAAAACTTTTATCGATCCGTTTTGTGCACTTTAACTTGTTTTTCTTGCCGATGACCTTCATATTCGTAAGCGACATGGCATTATTCGACAGCACACGTCTTGTGATGTTTTGTGTACAATCTTTGTAGTCGAGATCACCGACCTGTAGCAGTAAGTAAGCAAGCAAGCAATCAAGCAAGCAAGTAAGTATTTATTCTGCTAGAAACAAATATACATTAGCTATGAAAATTACAATACAACAGAAAAAAAAAAAAAAAAATATAATAATAAAAGAACGCT
>JAUZNK010071864.1:0-13969 GCA_035046665.1 Euphysa ruthae
TCTGTTGTCTTGTAATTTTCATAGCTAATGTATATTTGTTTGTGGCAGAATAAATACTTACTTACTTACTTACTTAAAAAATATATTGATGTGAAGTTTAAAGACCAGTGTCTTCATCATAATTAAGATCTTGACACGCGATAATCTATGTATAACCGAGGAGTACATAAAATCGTTAAAGGAACCAAACTTTAAAAAAGTTTATAAATATTTCAGTTGGTTACATTTTCAGTCACAATTTTTCAACAACTATAAGGTTAGTAAGATTGAGCTCAATATTGATTGAGACTCTCAATTTATAGAAACAACAAAATTAAACATTAAAAGTATAAAGGGAACGTTTCTTGGTACATATTCTGTTCTTGGTGCCACAAGGTGGTTTGGTGATACAAAACAAACAAACGCTGGAAAAACTTTAAGAGATTCTGCTCTTTTCAATGGTATCGATAGTATTGAAATCACCGTTTGGGAAAATCATCACGGATTTTACGCTAAAATCTTATTTTGGTCCTAGGCTGGCAACAAGGCCTATACCCAGTTCGAGGAAACAACATTGACTTCTATTGACAGGGATTTAGTAGATTTTAATATGCACAGAAAAGCCGAAGAAGAAAATTACAAAAGCTCCACCAAATATTATCATGTCTGAAACCGCTTAATGTATCTGTGGACATGTCCCCTTCTTGTACAAATATGTTACAAACTGGTCATGTTATTCCTAGTGAGAAGATCGTTTCCTGTTTACACTACGACAGAAAAATGAGAACAGACAGGTGTGGGTGTATTTTCATTTGTAACATGGAGTTTAATGAAGGACTTACTTTGAAACCGTCATCAGGCGTCTTAGATAAATAATTAGGTGAAAATATCATCCCCAAATATAGAAATGACACTGATGCATTAGTATGTAAACTGTTGTATCTGATGTAGACATGAAATATAGCTCTAATAATAAGTTTATCACTAACCTATATAACCATAAAGAAAAGTGCTTAATGCTCAGGCAGTGACAATTTCAATGCTGTTGTAAAACGCAACATGAACAAACGTGATTTACCCATATCTTTTTTTTTTTAATAATTTTGTTATATTATCCCAGAAGCTTTTAATATTTTATTAGTTTACGTCTTCTCAGCTCTGAAACTACGATTTTTGTTTTGCTCGCACTGATTTAATGTTAACATCAAGTTTTCCAAAGATTTCATTGTTTGAACTGTCAGCAGTTTATTATTATCAGGGTCTCATGAAAACACTGGAATGGAATTAGGGAACTTAATCATAGAAACATTTTTTATTCAGGAGTGCAGGATCAATCCTCGAAATTCAAATTATTTTACCTTGGCAATAATTTGAGTATTCCTTTGTTTACACCTCAGCAAAAGGAAATTTGCATCAGCTTTTGCTGAGTGCTGAGGCAAATTTCAAAGGTTGAGGCTTTGTGCTAATAACACATCGATTATTACTTCTTGGTTGTATTGCTTACATCCATCCATTTTCAAAGTGTTCAATAAGAGGTGTATCAAATAAGATTTTAGTTTCAAGAATTGATCAAGGAATAATAATTAAATAAAAACTTAAAGTAATGTTAGTTTTTTAGTCGGACTCAGTAGCTGGGCAACTTCTCTTTTTGATACTAGTGAGTTGTTTTACAAAACAAATTGTGTATAATTTTCTGTCACTGTTGGGTAATTAAGCCTTTATTAAAATCCTTTCTGCAAAACCTAACAACGTTTTTTTTTAATAAAGACAATAACAAAATACACCCAATATTTTTTGGGAATGACCACAAATTCTTCGGGCGTGTCTATTCATTGTTTTTTTTTCTTTTTTTTTCGTCGGTTTTGTCTAGAAAATAAATAGTTTCACTTATAACACTAATAAGGAAGAACAACACCACATTTTTTAAGCATTTACAAGATAACAATATAAAATTAATGCGAATAACAAAAATATCATAAACAGATCTTGACAGGAAGTCAAAGACGACGTATGTTAGGGAGAACATAACGATCGTTTCATATTTCCCCTTTGTAAGTATAAAGAAATAAAAAAATACTAAAATTAATTAAAATTAAGAAATAAATTGTTTATAAGATATAAACAAAAATATTAACCTGTAATAACGTGAAAATCAATAAATTTTGTTTTAAATTATATTTAAATGTAGAAAAGCTATAACTAAGATCTTTAAAAATTTTATCTGGAGAGCCGTTCCCCAGTTTAAGACCACTGTAACCAAGAGAAAACTCTTTTAACTTGGATTTTACAAAAGGAAATTTAATATATAGAGGCACATTCATTAAAAACATACCTCAGTCAAATCCTAGGATGCTTTTTAGATCAAACCTTGAAAGAAGAAACAATGTGGATCTTTATGTTTTAAATAAAATTAATTCCAAACTTAGATTTTTATATAGAAAAAAATATTTCTTAACACCAGCCTTAAAGTGTACTTTATGCAATGCACTGATTCAACCTCATTTTGACAATACATGTTCTGCCTGGTATTTAGGCCTCAACAAATTGAAATCCGATTCAAAAGTGCGCAAAATAAATGTATAACAATTTGTTTACGGATAGTCTTGTCCATATTGGTACTGAGCAGTATAGAGCCATAAATTGGCTGCCTGTTGTTATGAGGTTGAGTCAGAATATTGCTGTACATGCATCAGCTGCGCATGCATTTAAATTTGGCAGTAGACACAACCTGAATTTACGGAACAATGATCTAAGGTTACATACACCCTTAAGAAGATCCACCATGGGAGAAAATTGTCTGTCATCAAAAGGTACCTTTATATGAAACAACCTTCCTAATAAAATAAAACCAATCCCCAACTATAAGGTTTTGAAAAATAAGATAAAAGAAATATTTATTAGCTCTCTGGATATAGTTTTTAGAAAATAAATATAGACTATGGTTTTTTTTTTTTTTTTTGTCAATCTCTATATGTTTTTGTGTGTGATGTATAATGGGACCGAATGGAAATATTGTTGTGACAGAAATTTTTTGTGCTTATTTACAGTATAACTTTTACTATGATATTTTTTCGCAACTTTTCATAATAGTCTTGACAAACATAAGGTTGTGTAGACATTTTTAAACTTACGTATAGTTTTTTTTTTATGTTCATGTCCTTAAGTATTTCAGATTGTTCCCAGAAAGATTTGACCACTTACATTCCATGATCCATGCCAGAATTTTTAAAAAAGACACAAGCGTACGCAAAGTTCTCACGACTTCGGAAAGCCATAACATGGCATTTCTAGCCACTAAAGATGCATAACAAAGTATCAGTTATTCTTTTCGTGTTGAGAAATCAACTGCTAATAACATTATTAGTGAGACATATAAAGCCATATTTGAATGTACTAAAGAAAATTATTTACAGTTCCATAAATAAAAAGACAACTGGCTTAACATAAATAAACAGTTTCAGGACACCTTGGACATGCCACATGTTACCAGTGCCATTGATGGGAAACACAATGGAGGAAACATAAACTTGGGCAGCTATTTTATAACTGTTTACTCAATGTACCTGAAGATAACCAAATAAATGAGACTGGAGATTACGGTAACTTTTAGTAGGAAATGGCCTATCAGACCATAACTAGGTCAAGATCTAACTGAAGAACAACGTGTTTATAAATATAGACATTCAAGGACCCATCGAGTAGTTGAAAATGCATTTGGTATACTCATTGCAAGATGGAGGACTTTTCATAAGCCAATATACAAGCAAAACTGGAAAATTTAGAAAAATACACATCAGCCTGTACAGCTTTGCATGATTACTTGCCGATGGCAGAAAGCGTATATTACACTTCAGCAGGTTTTGTTGATTCATACAAAATTGATGGCAATATTATCCCTGGAAGTTGGCCCTCAAATCACGACAAAGCACCAACAAATGGTTTATGTGCACTTAAACCAGTTCATGGGTCAAGATCGTGTAATGACGCAACTAAAACTCGTAAGATATTAAAAAATTATTTAAACAGGAAGAGGGTTCCGTGCCATGGCAACTGACAACACTATGAAGAGGTTTAAAAGAATACCTTGTTGAGTAAAATAAACAATACATTTTTTAATATATTAGATAGCAAGTGTATATATATCTTTAAATTTTTTAAAGTTGAAAAAGCGTTTTTTTATCACATCTAAGAATTAACGTTTTTGTATTGATTCTCTCAAAATTAAGAAGAGGTAGTTCAAGAAGGGGTAGGAGACTGTATTGGACTCGATGGATATTGAGGCAATCTATCGTTAAAGTCTGCCTGACTAGGTCTCTCTGGTGGCGGTCTCAACAATTGTACCTGATGCATTAAAACTGTTTTTCGAATTTCTTGTTTTAACAAGCATTTTCTATAAGGTACAATTTATGGCCCATAAAAACGTCCATAGCAATGATGTAGTACTACTACAAAAGCCTAAATAAAAGATTTTTCTTTGTAGGGATTGGGTGTAAAGTTACACAAAGTGCTTACCTCTTTGCTGTTAGTCTAAACCATACAACTTTAAACCACATCACAATGTAGAAAATTTTAAGGAAGAGGAGAGCTTTAGAAAGACTTTAGGATATTTTTATTCATGATTGATCTTTGTTGGTTATTTTCTCAGTTTGTTGATTTTAATTTTCTAGCAAAGATTGTGAATTGTGTACTGGACTAAAATTTTTCAAATTTTTCACAACTCTTCTTTGTTATACTTTTGACGTGCCGAAACTCAAAACAATAGATATATGAATGACTGTTATAATTGGAGTAATTTTGTAATAATTAAGTCTGTAAAAAAAAACCATCCGTTTGATTTTTTTATTAGAAGCAATACCATAAAAAAACTTATATCGAAAAATAACAATAATTGGCTTGTTCTGAAACCTTTTTTCGTCCCTTGATGAAATTTTGGATGTCAGAATAAAAAAAGGTGAAAAAAACTTGGTATTATTAATTACAAAGTTTTAATGACGAAAAACTGCTTTTTCACTTAAAAATTGTGATTTGTTAAATCCTTCAGTTGAACGTTATTATTGTGAAGAAATAACATTATTTGTTTGATAGTTTGATAGTTCAAATAAAAAATTTAAATTCTCTTTCGTGCAAGTGATATAAATTTTTCTATACCACCAAGTCTCCCTGCAAAGTTTTATTTTGGTGTGTTACGTCTAGTAAAAATCCAGGCTAAATTCTATCAATTACTCAAAACTATGACCTGGTTTTTAAATTATGAAGTAAAAAAAAAAGAATGAACAGGATAAAAGGTAAGTGACGCTTATATCGCATTATTTTAAGTTTTATGCAAGTCTAACATACAGCTCAATTAACAAACTTGGTCAAACTAATTATTAGTGGATTTGATTTTTGGCAGCATTGCTAAGGCCAACCCTTGTTAATGTTGCAGATAATAATATATGTTATGTCGATATTTTTTTACTGACTTTTAGCTGAGGGTAGAATTTCTGAAAGTTTTTTTTTAACAGGTGTCAGTGATAAAGTATTTAAGAAAAATATAAGTATGTACAAACCTTGAGATTTCACTTGAATGTATTATTTTTTCGCTTTAATTAAAACGAAGTTTATAATATAATTTAGATTTAGGCAAGAGTAGGGCGGAGATAAGCTGTTTAATTTGTTGTGAAATGTGTTTAAAGGGTTGGAGATCATAACCCAAAGAAAAGCAAGAAAAAGAAAGAAAATCAAGGCAGAGATTTCTACAAGCGAGAAGTACGTGGAAAAAAACTTAACGAATAGAAGCTTTTGCGAAAATTCCGGATCTGTACCATTAAAAGATGAGTAACAGATAAAAACCTTGCGGACCTTTAGAAAGTCTTAAGTGAAAGTGTTAATTCTTTTAAAATATCAGAACAGTGACTATGGAAATACTTATAGAATAATGATAGCATTTTTGTAGCACGACTACAAGAATAAAATCAGTAGCTTTAGAAGGATAAGAGTGTGATAATATTTTCAACCATTTTGGTTGTTATGTTGAGATAGGTCATGTTAGGGTCAGTCCCAGTTGGAAAGTCAGCAATATGTGTCCAGAAACATTAAGAGTGGAGTTACTGCTGAACAGCTTTGTAAAAAATTTTATTTCTCACAAAGGTAACAATACCTCATGTCAGTTGAAAAATAGAGGGATTAAAGACTTACTCTTATTTCAAAAACGGCTATGGATTAAGTCTCGAGATCCGATAGATTGAGTGGCCAGACGCTCGTGGTAAAAACACGTCTGCTCTCAACGAAAATAGTGCGCTGAATAAGATAAAAAAATTGCATGCTTTACTTGATACTTTCGAGAGGAAATTCAGGCATCAATGCCAACATGAAACCAAGAAGGAATTTCCTTGACACATTCCTCTATATCAAGATTGAAATTATCTTCAAATGAGATATTACGAAGTAGATCACGAAAGCTTTCCCTGTTTCGATGTTGATAAGAAAGCAATTCCTATGTATAAGTGGCTCATGGGTAGAAGTGATACCAAAGCTGTTGTCAGCGTCAAAGTTTCCTGAAGGACTAGAGACAAATGTCTTGCAGATATCAGATCAGGTTCGACGAAAGGAATAGATCAAGTAGAGAAGGTTCCTGATTGTCGTGATCTTGAAAATGAGTTGGAGAATCAACTAGTTGAGTTAATGACCAAGATATAGCGAAGTTGTAGGCATCGATACCAGAATAGCTAGTTGTTCTAGAGAAAAGTAGCCAGTCAGTGTGGTGGACTTTCAAGTCCCTAAGTCAAAAATATTAGCAGATGTGTGAATTATAAGAAACATTTCAATATTTTCAGAAATGGAATTAATTACAATGCAAGACTGTGTGGAGGAGAGAAGTATAAGAAAACCTGGTTTATTGAAGAAGAGATAGACGTAAACAAATGTAGGATCAGGGTCAAAGATGCCGAGGCGATGATTGTGAAAAGACGAGTTATTACGATTGATTGGAAGGAAAACAGGTATAACAGTGTAGAACTTAAGGAAGAATCAAGATTTTTTTCACAAACTTCCAAGATATCAAGTGATGAACTAGAGAGATACAACATCATTGAAATTAATGCGAAGACAACGAATTTTGGTGAACGAAGGAGATACAGGTTTAGGTGACGTTTCACAGCCTGATTTAGATTTATAAACAATTATCATAAACAACATTGCATTTAAAAGAAGTCCTACTACGTTGTATAAATAGCTTGTATAGAAAGTCATATCAGTCTATTATTTTGATAATATTATGAACCTTTTCGCTTAGCAAAAGCAGTGTTGTGGACTAAAAGAAGTGAAGCGTTACAGATGCAGGGTCACCCTCCAGGCTCCTTTCTACCAGTTGGGATGTAATAATCAGGAAACTACCCTTCACTACCCTCAACAGAGATAGATAAATCATAGCACTACAACTAAACTTATAGGTAACACACTACACTAATAGGTGTATAATATACGCGTGGTATACCTGCCACTGAAGACAGTTATTGGTTTCCTGTGTTTTTATCGAGACACCAACTCCAGAAAGGTTGCCACCCAAGGCTGAAGAGGTATTTCTTCTCGCCACTAGAAAAACGAAAATATTTGACGAGAAAAAACGGTATGAGATTTTGCTTTATTAGAACAAAGTAAGATTAAAAAGCATTATAATGAAAACCTGTTACGGAACTTTTCACGCTTTATTTTTTATATTTTTTTACAGTGACTTTCATTTTAATCGAAATGCCTTTTATAAAGAGTTATTTTATCTAAATATGTTTTATATTAACTATTTTTCTTAAGCATTCACCTTTTTTAACAATAAAAATTTTGCTTATCCATAGCATAATTTAACGCTTCCAAAAAATGATTTTGTCTTCTTGTTTGAATATGAATATATATATAAATGAATTTTAATAAGTATTTAATCGTTTTTCAGATTTGCTAAAACCAAAACTTCTCTTTTTCATGATTCCAAAAAAAAAGTTATTTAATAAGACTAAGAACAAGGGATTTCGAATTTAAGTCTGCACATGGTTTTCCATGATTTAAAAGACAAATTAAAATGACTATTCCTAATTAAAAAATGACTGAACACTACCATACAAAATTACCTGCGAAAGGCGTATCCACAATCATTTCAGAAATATTATCTTCTATAAGTTCATCTTTGTTCGTATTGAACTTTATATTCCTTAAACCTCTCCAAGTGAATTAATTTCAGCTTCTTTGAATTAAAAGTAATTGGGATATAAAATTTAGAAAAAATCGGTTAACACCAAAAGTTTCCATGTTAGAGATTTTGCTTATCCGTTCTTGTTTTATCGAATTAATTTTTTTAGTTGAATCAAATCGTTTTTGTTCAATCGTGTTTATTATTGTCTCTTCAAACTTTTTAGACAATTTTTTCATTTTATAACTATATTTGTATAAATTTTTTTTTTTATTGCATGACAGAAAACCTTTGACTTTTATATACTTGCTTGGATTATTTTGACAATTTATTGAGCAAGTATTACGTATGCTTTCAGAGAATTGATGACATCAAAGCATTTTGATTGGACTAAATTAACTTGTTCATAATTTTTCTTTATTTGTATTTTAAACTCAATATTGATGAGGTGTCTAAGGAGTTTTATACTCCGAAGTGGGAGCCCGTGACCGCGTGACGCCTCTCAGGTGGTTATTCATCAAGCTTCTTTAGGCGCGCACCTTAGATCCGAGAACCTGGTTGTTTGTTTACCTTACAACTAAATGTGTCGATATATATTTTAAAATCTTAACTTAAAAATGTGCTAATAAGGCCCAGCCATTTCGGTGGTACGAGTTCGAACCTCCCTCCTGTCAAACTTTGTTTTTTACCTTTTAATACCAATTAAAAAATCACCACAAGCGTTTATAATCGAAAATCGACCAAGATCAATTGTGCGTGCCACAAGAATTCAACACACCTTAGGTATGAATTGAATTGACGTGATATGAATATATTATAATAAGATAAGAATTCGATTGTAATAATATATCGTGGTGCACAAGTTACATAGTCTGCTGGAAGGTAAAAAGTTTATGATGACGAGCATAGACTGGAAGGAGTTGTCTCGCTTCAGCATCAACTTGTGCCTGTCGGTAACGTGCCTGTCGGTAAAAATACCATATTCAGCTTTAAGCCTGATTGGTATATAATTTCATGGCTATGAGCTCGTTGCTATTTCCTCTTTAAGTTTGTCCATAATCATGTTTTGTTATGGTTTACGGCTTTAGCACTTTTTTGTAATTTTATATATATATATTTAGATTAATATTTTATTTTTTCATTTCTTTTGGTGGATCAAGCATAAACAAACACTAAATGAGTGCAAATCCAACTTGGTACAACGAGTGTTGTATCAGCTGGTGGAAAGATATTAAAGTGAGTTTCCAGCACAGAGTTTTTTTATGAAGGAATAAGGCTTCGTTACATCCTCTCTTGATCAATCCCTTCTTTCCTGCCTCATCTAGCTCCATTTTTTTTTCTGAACCTCCACTTGTATTTCTTTATGGCTTGATACTTCTGTACATCTTCTAAAACCGAATAAAACTCGTCTTGATTTATAGCACCATCATCAAGCGCATTGCTGTGCAGGTCTGCAATTGAATTAAGCTGCTTTCACAAATCTGGTCATGGTTTTGAGTCTTTAAGCTCAGCCAGCAAGAGGCAAAATCTGAGCTAACACTCACATATTTCAATTTTGATTTAGAATTTAGTAAATATTTTTATACTTCTAGTCAGACCTTTAGCTATATTTATTTACGATACCATTTTTATATCAAAGTGTTAAATTAAGTTTGACGTTTAGTGGGTGGTTGAGCATCGTAAAACTCCAACCTGCAAGAACATCTAGTCATGGAAAAAAACTCACTTATTTTTAAAGCGTGTTTTCTTTAGAATAGTCTCCCCCTACGCTATAAAAGTTCTAAATCTTTGCCTTATTTTAAATCAGCTATTAAGACATGGATCTGCACATCATTTACATGTCCAATATATCACTTATTATTTCTTTCCGTGATTTTTGTTTTATTGTTTACTTTTTTATAATTTGCATATAAAAAATTGTTGTTATTATATTAATGTTTATATTAATGTTTGATTATATTTGTGTACAACTAAGTAAGAGTTACCAACTTTATATAAATAAATGAATGAATAAATAAATAGCCTTACTCTGTAGCAACTCCCATGGTAATATAAACCGCTTGTGATGCGATTGCTGTCGTCAAGAGGCCCGCTTCAACGCCGCCCAGTAAAAAAAATTGTCGCAGTAACCCCGACATCCACGCTGTTGATAATGTTAACTACTTGAGAATATTTGTTCACAAGACCATCAAGGTCGTGAAATTCGGCCGCTATCTGATCCCTAAGTTTGGCTATTTGTGTCAATCTGTAGTCTGCCCCAGACTCGGGCATGGTATGGGTTTCGTCTAAGGCATGATATATTTGTTGTTGGTATCTGCCTATTTTCTGTATGTCGATCGTAGAGGGACCATCTCTTTAATATCGCCATTCATCCCTATAAATAATACGCGCTTTTCTTTATGTCTTGATGTGGCTTTTTGAGATCCCCTATCACAAAGCTGAGAGGTAATTTGCCTTCAATTTATATTTTTAATGATCCCTTTTTAGGCAATGTTATTGGAACGAACATAGCGAACCTACGCCAACCTTCATAGTTTGCAGTAATATACAGGGCACTGTATTTCTCCGGGGTGTCTTTCAATACCATATTACCGTAGCAATGAGCTGAGCCAAACCAGGCGAATTTCAACGGAGAAAGCAATAAATTATCTTTTTCTCAAAATTATCTTATGAGAAAGACCTTCGTTAGGAGCAAGAGTTACGTTTTTTCCTCGAGTGCTCCTTTTTCCCCACGATTGCCAGTTACCACTTGCTCTCCAGGTTCTTTCTTTTCCTCACGGGTGCCAATTGACTATGAAAAATGTTGACAGTCATCTTATAAGTCTTCAGCATTCATATATATATCGTATCCTACGAACATCTAAAACGTAATCTTGGATCTAGGAAATTGGGTTTGACAGGTCAAAATTAAGTGGCCGTCGTATTGTTCGCTCGTGGTATCGTAGTGAATATCCATAAAGCAATCGACGGCCCCCAGGGCAATCTGACTCCTTAGTCCATTGCGAGTTTTTGTGTTGTGCACGGATATTCGAAATAAAAAGATGTAGTCCATTTGTAGGTGCTAACCTCGAGAATTTCACTGCCACATACCCAGTGTGAAACAAGAATAATGGTGGTGTTATCATGGTGGTTACCGTCTCTTAGCAAATACCCCATATAGCGGCTTTTTCGGCATTTTCTATGAAGTCATTAACAATGATCATGCAGTTCTTCTTCGACGGGTCAAACTGGATCGGCTCTTTAGGAATTGAAGTGTGAGTCTTTTTTAGCACACCATATCCGGAGAGCGTAGTGAAGATATCTCGATATGCTGGTTGATCCAATGCGATAGGCGAAAATATACAGTGCTTTGTAGGGCGAATTTGGATAAGGAGGAGGTTACCTATAAAGATCGTTTTCCCGCACATTAAGGATCCATAGACTAACAGTTGTTTTCTGGAAGTGTGACTGTAGTTCTTAAATCTGCTACAATTCAGTGTACAATTACACTGAACGAACGCCATACACTTTAAGGAACTCTACTTGAGCTCCTTGGCTTCTCCAAAGCAACGAAATTTGAAGCTGGAACTTATGTTAAATCTAATCTTGTGGACATCGCGGGTGGGATAAATTTCTTCTTGTCAATATCGGAAACATGCAAGTTCGGCTTCTGGCAACAATTCCACATAAATATGCCAGTCCTGGTGACATATTCGACCGGAGGGCTAATGAACCCGGCTACGAGGATTATAAGAGACACACACGGCAAGACCATACATTTCAATCATTACTACCTGAGTATTCGAATCGGCATCCGCAAAATGAAATGAAAGTCCCGGTTTTACTTGACACGAACACGAAAGCCGCCACTCTCTTCATTAGTATTACCAAGCATGTGGATAATAGCCCCATTACATAAAAGGAGACACAGCCTTCCTTGATAATTTTTGGGGTAGTATCCAGCGTATGGTATTCCCCGTAATGAAAAGAGCTGCTGTGGCCGATTTTCCGAGGGATCACTGATGATAATACTACACATTTCGCCATGTCAAGCGCATTTTCCAAAGAACTGGACTCCCAAACCTCTTTCTCGAAATTTAATGATTGGTTTTGTGCCAATGATATAGCCGGCATTTCGAGCATAAGCTTCCACTAGATCGCCAGAGTCGAGAAGATCCCGGATCTCTGGAATTTTGGTTCAGCCCCCGTTTTCATGCAGATGCTCTCTCACGCAGCCGACGGTATATGAATAGATATTTGAACCGAAAACTTAAGCGGAGAGTTGAAACGTACCAGTTAGGGAAAGGACTTAGATAAGGGGCACACCCTGTACATGTGGTCGACCCATCATGCTGGTCGGGAAAATATAATTACGTACAAGATCCAACTCATCACCAACCCTTCCCATGAAAAAATATTCGCACGCCAGATAAGCTCCTTGCATATCAAAATCGTGATTTTCGCTTGTTCCAGCTCTGGCGACTTGGCTGTTCCATACTTTAGTGGCTTTTGAGCCACTGCCCGAAGCGAGAGGCTATAGCACCATCCATATAATTTGTGGTTTTATGGTATTCGGCTTCTAGCTCTTCTAGAATATCATTAAGGAAACTACAACAAATTTTGTTTTCAAAGGCCCTGTCGATCGCACAAGCTGCAGATGTTGACCTCCATAGCGAAAAATTGCTCCCCACAAGAGCCTGGCCACACAGCCAAAGTCGGATAGTCGAAGGAATGGCCCTAACTGCAAATACGATCATGAGATCCCTCGTTTTCCGTTCAGTTCCGGTCTTTTGTACTCCGGTAGTCTGACTTCCTCCCTTGCTGTATGAGGACTGAAAGTCAGAGAAGGCCTAATATCGTCCAGTTACTGAACATACTCGATCTTTGATTTATCAGTTGGGATTTCTGCCCTGACATGGTCAGTATAACAAGGGAAAACGACTTCTGTGGTACTCTTTTATAGCCCACTGTCCCACAGAGTGTTATTCAGATTCAGGTTATAATTTCAGCTCCGTATTTAACTGTTAACGGTTAAAGACGGAACTGAAATTTGCAAATAAACGAAATGATTACAGAAAATGAATAAAAACATGGCGAAATCAAAAAAACAATGCATCTTTTTACAAAAATGTGTCAAACATAAACTAATTACAAAATCAATTCGAGTCATCTATCCAGTGAACAAAGGAGCAAAGAAATTGTTTAACGTTACAGTTTTTCACAGCTTGTTTCTATAAAAAACGTCCCAAGAAAACAGTTTTTTAATTTAATAAATATACTAGAAAACATAAAAAACAATCTATCAAACTTCCTTGAACATGATGATTTCTTAGAAATTGAAGGTATTTCAGAAAAACCGAGATATATAATTTTTGTCCAGTTAAAAAATAGATTGTGTAACAAATCTAATATGCTTCAAGACAATAAAGAAAATTCAACTAACCCACCAACAAAATTTGTGAAATACGCTGTTCTAAATTTAGGTGACACAGAAATACCAATGAATCAAAAAAACCTTCTCAACCCAGTTTGTGTCGCTAACAAAGTCCATTCTTTACCTTGTCATCATATTCAAAACGGACGTTTTATAAGAATGAAAACTAAATAAAACAACTACCCAGTAATTTAATACGAGAACAAAGACAAGGACTAAAATAATTTACAAAACAAATGAAAAATCGAAAATGATCAAGTTGTAAGTAAGTAAGTAAGTAAGTAAGTATTTATTCTGCCACAAACAAATATTCATTAGCTATGAAAATTACAAGACAACAGAAAAAAAAAATATATATATATATATATAATAATAAAAGAACACTAACATAAAAACAAATGGTGGCAAGGATAGGCACA
>JAUZNK010071875.1:0-13968 GCA_035046665.1 Euphysa ruthae
AGATAGATAGACATATATTATATATTTTCCTTTATAACCAAATTTTACTATTCCAGAAAATAAAACGTACTATAAATTAGTAAAAACGTAATAACAACTCCGAGAAAAATTACCACGTAAATTTTCAATTTTAATTAGACAAATTTATTTATTCAATATTTATGATAAATTAAAATAAGTTAAAGCTTAAGCAACTTAAGCCCTGGATATCAATTAAATATTAATTTAAAAAAGAAAGAAAAAATAATTAAAACTATAGAATAGTCTTAGAAACAATGTTATAGAATAAAATCCTATTTAAGTCAAGAAATGAGTTTAAATGGAGAGAGTCTCGACATTTTGCAACAAAAACTGTTTTTAATTTCAGTTATTGATTTATTCCATTCAGAGGTGCATTAATATTTTATTGAGTTTCTTTCCAAAATTTACACTTTTAAATACAGGAAGAACTAGCTTCACATTTTGAATATCACGAGTAGAAATGAAAATCACGACTTTAACTAAAGAAAATAGAAGCTGGTAAATATAGGTTTAAAGAATCAAACAAACAGTAAATCAGAGATTCATACAAGATTAGAAAACGACGGAATTCTTAAAGTATAAAGTAAAGAAGAAACGTCAGAACGAAAAGATTTGAAACTAATAATTCTCAAAGAAGAGCTATGGACAGAAAGTATATTATTCAAGTGAAAACTTCCACTTTTACCCCAAACCTGACAACAAATATTAATATGAGAAGAAAATTTTGAAAAATAAATAGAGCGAATTGTATTATTATTTACATAATGACGTAATTTGAAATCATGCAATTTGATCGATTAAGTTTTTTAGCAAGTTCGTTGACACTAGGCCTCCATGACAGATGTTCATCAAGTAAGACTCCAATATATTTAGTATACGATGACGGATAAAGGCGTTTACTGTTTACCTTAATCATAACTTTATAACCAAATAATCTAACGAATAACGATTGGATAGTTTGTTTAAATCCAGGTATGAAGGTATGAAGGTGAAGTTTCGTCAAGTTATTTTTTTTTTGTTTTGATGGCAGTTTGCATAGCAGCGACCAATGAAAATTCTTGATTAAAAAATTAAAATACATGTAAACCACCTTACACTTTTTTTAAGGCGGTTAATATAGAGATGATATTATGTTACTCGATTTGGAGTGCGTAAACTATAAATTATGGTCACTGACATAACACTTTAAAAACAGGAAATGTATCTATTATAAATTTATTAAAATTTTATCTTTAAAGATATATGCGAATATCTTCAAGATTACAAATTTTTAGACAAAATAAACATATTTCTTCTTCTAGGTGAACACCAAGCATCTGATAAATTTCTACACACAAAAGAAATTCTTCACATTTATATGCATGTTTGAGCTTCAAAAATGTCAAGTGAGCTCCATCGCTATTACCACTGAATTTGTGATGACATCCTTCGACCTGGTTTTGTCTCCCGGTAATATTTAAGTGCTACTTTACATGTGCCCAGTATATAATGAGAAGATAGGCAAATCGAAGAAAGGTCCCCTTCATTACCACCTAATGCATTTATCTTCAAATTTATCCAAAAGTATTTCTTTTAGGCTGGTATTAAAAGTTTTTAATTCTTAATTTTGACTTAAAGATCGTAAAACGCATGAGAAGTATCTACGGCTACCAAAAACACGACAGCAGCAATTATCCTCTTATATGATGCAATTTGGTATCCTCGTGTAATGCGGTGCAGAAATTCTGTGGAATCTCTTTCAAAATATTTTAAGATTTAAATATCATAGGACTTACTGAAAACGTATCATCAGTAAAAAATCAGTCTGTTCATCTGAGTAAGTCCAAACCTTTGTCAGTGGTTTGCATTTCCGTTACTGTACTTTTTTGCAAGGTCTTATCAAAACACATGTAAGTAATTTCTACAATGAGCTTCCGTTTTCCTTCAGTTTTCAGAGGTAAAATTATTAGCATTTTAAAACAAAAAGACGGACAAGAGCTGCGACAAACAAAGACAACAAAAAATAAAACTCCGGGGCTCATTTCCTGAAGCTTTAAGCCTATGAGAAATGATAGTCGGGAGAGGAGGGGCAATTTTCCTTGGGTTAAAGTCTTAAATTATATATAAATATGTATATATAATTTTGCAACCATTCTTATAGAGTATATCTCTTACATACAGTCAATAAGTTTTATTAGTAAAACTTTTATTAGTAAAAACATTTAGTATTCATTCAGAAACTGAGTTGACAATCGAAAAAAAGGACCATAAAAACAAAAAATATATTATCAGAGATGGGTTCAAACAACACGCTGATGATAAAGGTGGTGTGATTGGATAGTATTCGTCCATATATTTATTAATCACTTTCGCAACTTTCTTTGCATAGTCAGGAATCATGTCTAACTTGCGATACTTTGAATGGGTTTCAATTTGAATTGCATCAATCATGCCACTGTCTTTTGATCCATAAACTCTCGTATTTTCACCACCAAAGTAATATTTATAGTTTTTAGGATCTGGATTTGTGACGGAGGGAACAGAATCAATACCAGTATCCTGCAAGAGTTGACCAAAACTCTTCGGCCCTCTGACAATATCTAAAAAACTAGTGTTTTTGTTTGCTTCAGCTAGGTGTCTTATAGAAGATGTTTCAAAACTAAATGATGGTTTCAAAGCAAGAAGTTCAGTGCCTGTCACTAACATGCCAATCATTGTCCAACCAGGATCTCGATTATGACCGTGTATGTCAAGAAACAGCCCTCGACCATTAATTTTTTTTCTTGCTTCTCTGATGAAGCCATGGTATTCATCATATACTCTTTCTGTGTTTGAATTCCCAAAGGTTCCAACAGATTTATTGCGGTTTCCATCGAATTTAGCCCTGTTTAAGTACAACAGCACAAGATGAGGACGATATCCTGTCAATATTTCAAGTTCGTCTCTCAACTTTGTTGCAAGAGGTATAGTGTTAACGTCCTTAACCGTAGTTGCTTTGCATGAAGACTTGCTTTTAGGTGTGCAAGTGTGTGTGTATATACATGTGTTGTTAGCTGATAAACACCCATATGTACGGTTTGGGATATTATCAGGTAACATCCAACCACCATGTGGTGAATTGATAACAATTCTTGATTCTTTCTGCCCAGGAATATATTCGCAGTAATTGTTTGTGCACTTTTCGATCTTCAATTCGTTATTCGCTGAAGCATAGGTAGTTCCAAATAACAATAAAATTAAATGGTATGTTTCCATTTCCTCTTATAATGCAGATTTTAAATTATTCTATTGCAATGGTGGTACCTGTAATTATATAACAAAATTTATATTAATTTACATTAAAATTTCCATTCGTATGTGAATTGCAAACATCTTGGCTTATTACGCTTTCTTATAGGTTTCTATTAGTAATGTGAAATTTGTCAACTGGTGGGTTTCTTGAATCTTGATCTAGACCTATTTGATGTATCTAATTCATTAGTTTATTAACAGGAAAGAAAAGAACCAGAAAATGTTTTGTTTTAAAATTTTTTTTTCTAATAAAAAATATTCTCATAACAAAAAGTAGAGTTCATCCAAGTTTAATAAATATTTTACATATAAACCTCGTCTGAAGTTTGTTTTTTTATGAACAACGCAATTCATTTAACTATTTCGGTTTTGATGTAAATTTCAGTTCATAATAGCTCATAAAAGGTGAACCGAGTAATCTTCTCAGATTACCGACTTAAAATCAGCACAAAGGCGGGAAATGTATATAACAAATAAGGATCTGTTGGTGGAACTACGGAAGAAGTAATCCCTGTTTTTTTTTTTTTTTTTTTTAAGTAAAAATATGGTTTCAAATCTAATAAAAGCTTTTAAGCAATGATCATTTGAGATCTCGGATGAAAAATTTTAAAAATCTCTCAAGTGAATAAAAAGCATATTAGTCTATTTTTTTTTTTCTTGATAGAGCTGAAATAACTTTGGTAGCATCATTTATTTATAGTAGTTTTTTAATAAACGGCGCCAAAGAAAAAATCGCCTTAAATTTTCATTAATTTGTTTACTAAATTGTCTTCAAAGAAATTACTACTAATTAGAATGAAAGTGTGTTATCAAAGCTATAACTTTGAAAGAATGATTCTCACTTAGCAGTGATACCCTAAATTACCAAAAGTTATCTTGTTAGATAAATATTAATGGTGAGATAAAGGTTATTTTTTGCTAAACTTTTCTATTATAAAAAGCTTCTTCTATCCGGGATAAAGATAAATTTAAATAACATGCTTTATGTCTTCCTACCTGGTTCATTCCAAACAATCTTGATCAAAAATATATTTCAAATGTTTTCTTTGAAAAAAAAAATTGTAGTTGTTTTTCTTCTTTTTTTTTTTCCAATTTTTTTTTTTTTTTTTGATAACTAGCTAATATAAAAAAATATTCACATGTAATTTTAATATATTTAATTCATCAATATTTTACACCCTTTTTAATTCAAACTACACCACAAGGGGTAAGAGTTATAACAGCAGGAATATTATCACCGAAAAAGCTTTCAATTTCATAAAAAGGCTATAGAACAGTCTAAAATTCTGTATTGAGTTTGCAATAATTATAACAAAAATTACAATAATAATATTAATAATAATAATAATAATATTAACACAAATAATAATAATATCACTCATCGCAACTTTCTGAGTGATAACCCAATTAACGCATTTTTATAGAACACTTTTTAGAAAATTTTTAAATATAATAAGGTTTTCTCCAAAGACTTTTTTTTTTCTGCAGAAGATTTTTTAATCAAAATTTATAGTTTACCTGTTATGTTACCGTTATATTCAAATTACATCGTAAAATAGATTTGTTTTTTATTTTATTTTTTTTTTAATTTATGTCTTATCTAATTATTTTATTGAGAATAGAAAATTCTAAAAAATATTTTTCATTTTTACGTCAGTTTTGAGCCAATCAAAAAAAATAACGAATGTTTCATTTAGAATGTGGAAAAAAAAAAACATAAACCATCTAATACCACCTGGCTCATACTGTTATGCGTCCAAAATTAGATTAGTAACTTTACCATATCAAAATAATTCGAATCCCCGACCTTCTATTGCAGTACGAGGAGCTAACAATTGGACCACAGATTCACAATACAAAAACTATTTAAACTTTTATGTTCTATTAAAGAAATATGTCACATAATTAACGTAGTAAAAACAAACCCTTATTCGAGGACGTTCCTGGATGAACTCAGAAAAAATATTCAAGTAGGCTCAATTTCTTACCAAACCCTAAAAGAAAAAGTTCCAACTTACCTGCTTCAAAATGCAAATGATTGAAAAGCAGATAAGATATTTAGATAGATCTTTTAAAAATCGAACAACCATATAAAGCAATCAATCAAGTGAGAATTTTAAATCTCCCTTTATTAACCAAACAAAAATATTATTTTGATTTTTCTCCCAATATTTGCGATTTTTGTTGATTTTAGATCTTTTTACAAAGGAATATTTATTTACACATGAATTAACGGGAATTTGGTTTGGTTTGCTGGATAAACAACATAGAATATGTGCACGTGTTTTTTAGCTATACACGTGTACACGAGTGAAAATAGCAATATAGAAATCATAGTTAAATTTTTTACGCTTAGATGTCTTAAACATGATCTTTAAAATTCTTTTTACATAAGCAGGCAGAACTGAATTGCTTCGATTATTGATCAATTTTATCATTTTTTGGTTCGAATATTAATCAAATGATCACCTTTTATTTTATTTTTAAAATATTAAATGAAGTAGTTTTGAATTTATCAATTATTTTTAACAAAATCTTTTTGTGTTATATCTAACCCACCCAGATTTCCGCTGCTTGGAAAGTTTAATCTGAAAATTTTTATCTACGACACTGGATGCAATTTATCTTGAGAAAGCAGAACTCGAAAATGTTATTTATTTGTAGTTTCTAAATTGATTTTCACATTTTAACAACACGCTAAGAAAATTGTCAACTGCAAACCACAATGTTTTATTTTATACGAGTTTTTGTTATGCAATATAAATCACTATCAAAACATAATCAGATTTCTTTTAAAAATTAGGCTTTGCCAAGTAATATTTATCCAATTAAAAAAAGTTTATTTCTGAGAAACTCATACATGATAGAAAAATAGGAGAATGTTAAATAACAAACATTTTTGACATAACAAGCATTTTTGACATAACGTTGATTAAGTGTCGAGAGGATTTTTACTGCTACTAAGCTGTAACTCAATACTGTAGATTATATACATATATGGTCTCAAATGAAATTAAATTATTAAAACCATAAGTTCTACACACATAACAAATTTTATCGTAATATTTTCAAAACTACATTGTATTAAATTTTATTTACACAGGGATGTATTCTTGAATAACGCAATAAAGTACCTAAGTCAAAAAACCGATACACACGAAAACATATAAAATTTGGTGATGCTCTGGTGCTACAAGCGTATAAAAAGCATTATATGGAACAATACCATAGTGCGAGCGCGCGAGTTTTCAGTTCCTACAAGATGAAACTAAATGAATTTTTAAGTATATTTGACATTTTATCAAAGTATGTTATATAGGGTGCATGTATTTCAAACCTGTAACCTGTAAGTTTTAACTTGCAGCTTATTTCGGGAATATTTTATGAATTTTTCAAGACCATTTCGCTTTGGCATAAACAATATAATTCAATTTATGACAACAAAAAAAATTTTTTAAGGTTTCTCTCGTGGAGAATCTAATAAGAAAAGATCATTATTAACGCATCAAATTTTTTTCCAAAGTTTGTATGCAGAACTATTACACCCCATCCCGAACACATGAGGATTTCCCTATGACGATATTTGTCCCAAATGTATATCAGTCGGCTTGCTTCTTTTGAACATTAAATTATTTTAACTAAGCTTTTGAGCACTTTTACCTCACAATGTTCAAAAACTTATCATGAGAAAATGAAAATAAAGACACAGGTATCAATTAAACATACTCGATTTTGGCAAGTAAACAACGAGGTAAGGAAACATGTTTGTATTTTTTTGATATTTTTTTTTTTGGAAATAAAATTGTCAGAACCATAGATATTTGAAATACAAATACAAATATTTTGCTTTTATAAGCTAAGAAGTGTCATCATTGTTTTTTAGAGAGGCAATTTTTTAAAACGATTTAAATATTTTTGTAACCTTAAATGTTACTTCCGAAATTGAAAACATATTGTCCTAACCATATTTTTAGGCTGTAACACTTTTGAAAACGTGCTACGAAGATTTACGATCAGATGATTTTTTTTTTTTTTTTTTATATCAAAAACACTCCTGTCATATACCGTTGGAAAGAGGATTCGAAGCAGAGTAAACTTTAAGAGACCATACCATAAAATTGTATCAATTTTCAGTTACACCTGTTTTAAGAATTATGGGGTCAGGGAGTAAGTTATACAGCAAGATTCGTGGCAAAGCTAGCAAGTTTGCGAAAAATTTTTTTACAGCATGCTTCAAAATGCTTCCTTCAGTAAACAGTAGGATAAATTTACCTACAAACCCCTTGGTTTAGAGCTACGAGAAAACATCTCTAGCTGGTCAGTACATAGAGCAGCCCTGTTTTAATTTCATATGCTTTTGTAAAAAAAGTTTTACTTTCATTTCAAATAAATATATAAAACTTCTGAAAGAACTTATGTTATCTTGTTTCTAAAAATAGGCTGCAAGTGATTTCGTGTAAATGTTTCACATTTTCACAAGGGCATAATTGGCAAAATTATTCAACATAGTATTTTTGTTTGTAATAAAAAAGTAGAAAATAGAAAAACATAGAAAATAATGAGGATAATATTTAGTATAAACATATTTTCCTCATGATTAGTATATATGCCACGTTGTTTATTGTTATATTAACTAGTTGCTTTTCAAATTTTAGCTTCCAAATTACGCTGAATTTTGTTTGAAAATGCTATTATTGAATTTTGCATTTAGTGCGCAGAAAAAATACTAAAAACATCACGTGAAGGAAAAATGTGTAAAAACCAAATGAAGTCTTCAAATACAACGAAATTCAATACAACATATGTAAATACTATCTATCTACAAGAAGTATCTCCTTTAAAACAGAAGGAAAAAATCTTAAATAAAAAGCCCGGTAAAAAATTATTATTTGCTATCTGACATGTATTTCATGTAATGGGAGTTCAATATATACAGGAAAAGCTAACAATCTAAGATTTCGTATGAATGAACAGGTTTCCATTTGCAGAACAGAGACATCTGGAGACAGATTTGACCATCATGTTTTTTAATCAATCAATCAAGAACGCTTACAATATAAAATACAATTTTTAAGATCTCATTCGAACCAAAATTTGACGCTCTTTAAAGTGATGAGAGTTTTTTTATTCAATTTCTTATAGACTTTGGGATATTTAACCTTTTAGTGAGGTATGTAGACAAAAAATTCCTTGGCAACGTCCTGGAAACCGTTTTTGAGCCAACACAAAGGGACACAAAGGGACATCAACACCTTTATCTGGGAAAAATTACGTAAAGGACCAATAATTCAATGTAAAATTACTACAGAAAAGCCAAACGCGATAACAAAAATGAACTCCACAATAAGATGAAGTCAATAGGTGCATTATGGCATTGCAACTACTTTGGCGATACTGATTTCTGCCACCGCTTTTGCCCCTAATGTAGTTCAAGTTAATGAAAATTCACCATACAAACCAAGTGTAAATCTCCCAGAGTGGAACCACCACCTTTCACACCCTAAGTTTGTTTCATTGTCCTTCGATGAGTTGCTGTAAAAGTGTTTGCATGGGTAAACCCAGAATTCAAATTAAGCGATTAGTAATATTATTTGGAAAAAATTTCCTAAAAATG
Source organism: Euphysa ruthae (assembly GCA_035046665.1). Lineage (NCBI taxonomy): Eukaryota > Metazoa > Cnidaria > Hydrozoa > Anthoathecata > Corymorphidae > Euphysa > Euphysa ruthae. The sequence continues at coordinate 8,906 of JAUZNK010071875.1, forward strand.
TTAATGGCTATACTATAATTTAGTGTCTTTTCTTCAATACTGGAGTTTAGCGAAGGATTTTGGTCTTTGAGCAATATTGAATTTCCTATGGTCGATCATTTTACAAAATTTTTTGACTTAGAGAAATTTCCCGAGTTACAATAATGGACAAGAAACAGCAGATGATGGGAAACAGCGCAGGAAAATAATATGAGCTGTTAGAAAGGTACTTTTAGACAAAGAAAAACAGTCTGAAGTAAGTGAAAGCAATTCGGAGGAAATTTTTCAGTTTTAAGACGAAGGCTTTTTTCATCTAATTTCTTCATGGAACACATCAGAATTGAGCTAAACATTGATTACTTTGATTAAAATTCTCAGGGAATTCTCATTCTTCCGCCACGAATCTTTTGTTTTTTAAGTCACTATCTACACGAGCAAGAAATGTTATTTATGGAATAAAAGGCTGGCAAGCATCACACAATGGAAAGATTTGTTTTTGTTGGGAACGAAATTTTCATGTCATGAGTTTAAATTATTTATTACGGTTAATTTTCGGCAGGCAAACTGATCACGTCTTCATGCAATTTACAATCGATTAAAAATTATTATAAAATATTTATTCTGAAAATCTATTTAAATCACTTTAGAGCTCAGAGAATTATTTGCAACGAAAAAATAAGTTTTTCAAACACAAAAATTTTCTTCAAGTTTTTAAACCAAAAAGACAACAAAAATTAGGAACAATAACCACTTTTATGAATTTTACGCCATTATGGAATATATTACGAAATAGCATATGTAATTTGATTCCAATTGAAGTAGGTAATCAAGTTATTAAGTTTCGCGTTTTCAATGAAATTTGAGGAAGTATTAGGCAATTTTTTTTATTTAACCCCAAATTTTTGAGAAATATAATTTTTTTTTTTTTTTGTTTTTTTTGTATTTAAATCATAGTTTATTAGCCAATTCAATCAGTAAATCCCTTCCTTTCGAACTTTTTTTGTCTTTGGGCCAGCCACCTTAACCTTCTAATTGAATAAAATATGCCATGGTTGATAACAGGAAATTAGATCTGAAAAATAAATAAAAATACCTTAGCGGAATAACTGTTGACTTCTTCAAGTATTCTGAAAAGAATACTCATCATTGAAGTTTACCATTATAAAAATTTCAAATTTCGTTACTACATTTAAATTAGCTATATCGAAAAGCCTATCTTGAATGATTTTCAGATAATCAAAATATTTCTCTTCATTTTTAAAAGACTTCCATTCTGATTTTATACTTGAATTTATACCAAATAGAATTTAGGTCAAAAATTTTTTACCCAGTCCAAAAACATTATTTCACACTTTGTTCAATCAGAATTAGGCCAAATGGCTCATAAATGTAGTTAAAATTTGACCTACATGAAAAAAGTCACTAGATTGTATTCTTTTACACATGTTTCAGATCAATTTGCTTAAAGTCCGTGGATTTCTAAAGCTGTATCTAAAGTAACTTTCGTAGTAGCCTAGATGAGATGCGAATGCTTAAGTTATGTTTACACCATACAAATCTGGTTTAAGTGTTTACAATTTGTTTTTTCAGATAATCAAAATATTTCTCTTCATTTTTAAAAGACTTCCATTCTGATTTTATATTTGAATTTATACCAAACAGAATTTAGGTCAAAAAATTTTTTACCCAGTCCAAAAACATTATTTCACACTTTGTTCAATCAGAATTAGGCCAAATGGCTCATAAATGTAGTTAAAATTTGACCTACATGAAAAAAGTCACTAGATTGTATTCTTTTACACATGTTTCAGATCAATTTGCTTAAAGTCCGTGGATTTCTAAAGCTGTATCTAAAGTAACTTTCGTAGTAGCCTAGATGAGATGCGAATGCTTAAGTTATGTTTACACCATACAAATCCGGTTTAAGTTTTTACAACTTGTTGAATAAATTTTGAAAGTTGAAATAGCATCTATCTACTTTGTTTGTTTACACCATTTACTAAGTCTGTATACATGAACTTCTTGCAAAATTTGAAAAACATTTATTAACACATTTTATCTACTAATTTTTAAACATGGTTAACTTACCATGTTGACTACGTCTAGATCCGCCCCTGTATGATTTTTCTTGGATACGATCATATTATGATTTCAACCGGCCTGTATTCAATTTTTGGAACCAACTAACCATACAGTGCCTCATATGCTTAGTGGCAAAGTTATTTATCGAACAGTAAGATGCCATTTTATTGATACAGGAGCAACAAACGGAAATAAAATATTTGATCTTATTGGTAGTACCCATGCTAGTTCATTGTTAAAGCTAAGTTATGAGACAGTTTTTCTTTATGAACAGATGTTAATTGTAACGAAAGTATCTTGTTTAATTGAAAAATATGAAACAGAAAGGCTCTCATCTAGAACATGTAAACTTTGATATAGTTTCATTACTATGCAAAAAAAAGCTAAAAAAACTGGTAACTATGATCTTCATCTGCAAGCTTTGAATGAGATACTGTCGTACTTTGCTGCTTCAGTTCAACATTTATACACAAAATCTGCGTATATGTATCTAAAAAAATTTGGCTGCATTACCACAAAGACGTCCTATTTTATATAAGCAAGTTTAAATACGGTTATTATGTTGTTGGTAGAAGTCATTGGTATTGGGGTGGTTTGTACACCGAACAATTATTGGACAGGCACTGTTAAAAATTAATATAAAGTGTTTTGTGTGACTCCAACTAAAGTGTTTGTTTTTTGAATTGAAATTTTTCTTCTTAGGGAGAAATTGTAATAATCTGCTTATGACAATCATGCTAACAATCTATATAACTATTGTTAACTATGTTAGGTATTCATAACATTGTGGGTAAAATTTATTTAAAATAATATATTTGTGTATCAAAATATGATTCCAGTGCTTGTGTTTTGTGATTTAACCTAAACGCATTTTTTTTTTATAAGCGACCTAACTTTTGGCCTCCAAGGAAAGTTGCTTAAAAATTGCCTTAAAAGTCATAACAAACTTAAAAGTCATAAGAAATTTTCTTAACGGTTGCTTAACATAATAACGTTTTTTTTTTAACCTGAAAGCGATACTTTAACTGATAGGTTATGAAGTAAAAATGGGTTGACGACATTCCTCCGGAACATACCGCTGAGACAATCAACCCAGATCACTCACTACTGGTGACAACATCACCTTACGACTATTACCACCGACGATATTAGCCCCGAGAATATTCACCCGTGAGGGCATTCACACCAGTTACACAATAACCGCTGAATAACAATAACCCCTGTGCATTCACCTCGGGTCATATACCCCAAAATAAAAGCCTTTTTATGCAACAGCCATCTTCGTTATCAGACATCTACGAAAAAATTAACGCAAGCCTACTAATAAATGATTCTTGAAATGTTTTTTCGTTACACTAAATATCAATAATGTTCCCTACTAGAACTTGATATTATGAGCAATACCCCTCAAGTAATCCAATGTTGCCCGGATCAGATAATTAGCAAGTCATTCAAGTCTTAACACAAGCAAATACAGGATTAGGATTTCTTGATGAATTTCCTTGAAGTATGTCAACGAGAGTCATACTAGAAAGGTCGTCGTCGTTTTTCATCACGCTGATAAGCTTCCATATGTACGCAGGTGGCACCCAAAAATTTGGTTAATGGCATTTTGTCAGCTTTCCACCGCGTTGTTAGTCCTTGGCAGATTATTCTGAATACGATCAACGACACACCACTAAATGTAGAAAAAAGTGGACAATGGAAAAGACCACGTTGAAATACTCTCAAGTAATATTCCTCGGTATAGTCCATAACGACATCCAAATCCTAATCTGTATTATTAGAGAGAATGGCGAAATATCGCTGTATGTCAACCTCCGCAACAAAAGCAAGAGCTGCTATTTTTCAAACATTTCCAACGATATTTAGCTCTGTTTGATATCGATCTTGTAATTCATTTGCTTGGATTTTTGTCCATATTTTCTGTAAGAAAGGGAAAAACAACCCTTCACAAACACTCCAGGAAAAACTGCTTTTAACGCATTTTTGATTTCCCCCTCGAAATTTTTCAAAATCGTATGTGACTGTAAATTACCATTTATGTTTAGTAGTTCTCGAAACGATCTTGTATACATTTCATGAGACTTGTCGGGTAGAAGACGTACACACAAGGTATACTTACACTGTTAACCAATGCGTGGATCGTAACTAGCTTGGAAGGTACCATCTATAAATCGTTCAGCATTTTTTTGCAACGTATTTAATTTTTTTTGCAATGCGAACACTAAAATTTGATACTAGTCACCACTATCCCATCGAAGGAATGGAGTTCTAGAATTCGTTATAATTTACTCTCCTGTAGCAAAGGATTCGGGATTTGTGGCACTGCTACTAAGTTATTGTTAACTGCTGTTCTCTGACGCTGGGTATTCCGACGCATCGATTTGACTCCTGCGCAGCAACGGCTGGTTCGATACCAACGATTGACACTTAATGACTTGGATCTGATTTCCTTTCACTTTGACTTTTCCTAGGCATCGATCGTGGTTGCGTCGTCGTACGCATTCAAATGATTCCCAACCAATAGCCAGATCAGCCTTCTTAACGTAAGCATGTTTTTTGAACTATACTTTATTCTCGATCTGTATCGATCTTGTAAATTCCATCCTGACTTTCAAGTAAGACACTAAATTACTAAAGCCTTGCGTTATAATTTTTTTATGCGTTGTAATTGTTATACCTTACTATTATTAAAAATAGGGTGCGTTTCTATTCTATGTATGATTGTATGTCTGAGGGTATTAATAGTAATATCTTAGTTTACGTTTACCGCCATTTCTTACTTGCTCAAAACTACAAAGTAAGAATAAAATTAAAATTGATAATGTTTTTCCGTGAATAATCTCAAATAATATTTCCGTAAATGATAATTTTATATGTCAGACCAGGATTTGCCAGAAAATTTTTTTAGTCTCGATCAGATAAAATCATTATTTGATTTGATTTACAAATTTTTTTGTACTATCGAGTTTTTCGTCCGGAAAACATTCACTTTTTTG
>JAUZNK010071886.1:0-13966 GCA_035046665.1 Euphysa ruthae
GAATCAATCATGGTGCACTTACTGGAGGAATAAAATAGTCTATTATGATTCCAAGCGCCTACAAACTTGTTTTAGGGAACTTTTAAAACCATTGTTTCAGAATTTAACAAAAGATGAGTTGCTAAATCGTTGCTTGAAGGGCCTAACGCAAAACCAAAATGAGGCAATCAATGGTATGTTGTGGAGTAGATATCCCAAAGCTAAATTTTGTGGTAAAATAAAAGTTGATCTGACAGTTTCTGAGACGGTTTGTGAATTTAGTGCGGGTGTCATTAGTAAGTCAACAATTATTAACTCCATCGGTATATCATGTACAAAATTTTCATATCGAAAAAAGGATTCTATCCGTATAAGAGTCGCTGCAAGAAAAATATTGGAGAGAAGGCGAAAACATAGAAAGTTGCGGTCTTCAAAAAAGGAAGATCCAATAAATTATAAAGCTGGTGCTTTTGGATTGCCTTCTGAGCCTGAAGATTTAACTGTAAAAAAACAAAACAATTAAAAAACCCGTGAAAAATATAGTTGCACAAAAAACGAAACAACCTGCAAAAGATGTAGTTGCATGGAAAATGAAACAACCTGTAAAAGAAAAAGTTGATATTGACATTACCTTTATTTGTGATAATGATATCAAGCTTTTAGTAGTAAATTCCAATTAATTTATAAGTTCACAACTTTACAGAATTGGCCGCTGTTATTAAAATTTTATTCTCAAACATTTATTTGCCGGGCCTGGATAGGGTTGATGTTATGATTATCTCTTTGGTTTTGTTAAAAGAGTTAATATGCATTCAATAGATAACTATTTAATTGCCAAATAAAAATTTTTTTAGATAAATACCATAAGCGTTTCTTGATTTGAATTATTTTTTAACTTCAAAGTGCGCTTTTCTTTGATTTCATGTTTCAGAGGGTAAAAATTCTGAGCGGGTGAAAATCTTAACCTCTTATCCAAATTGCTTGAAATTTTCTACAAAGACCCACAGTTAGTTTATAGATGAATTGTTAGAGTTAGTTTTTTAAAATAATTTTTTTTTTAAAAAACGTATTTTTTCAATTTCACCTCCTGAAACAAAATATTTAAAAACTAACAAATTCTATTTTGTTATTATATTATAGAACTTGAGTTTTTTTCCCAAGTATAGCTGCTAGTTTTTCCTATATTAACCGCTCAATTTTTGTTGACAACCCCCTTTTTGCCCCAAATCAGGGCACCGGCTCCTTTTCTTTTTTTACTTTTATGAAAGGTCATTGTTTATTCTTTAGTTGTGCAAAGTTTGAAATTGGTATTTTATTTATATTAGAAGTTATGGCATGTACAGCATCAAGTGTTTATTTTTTCTGCTTCTTGTGTTAACGACTACTTTAGCAAGGTGATACAAACAAAATTTTCACTCCATTTTTTATAATACAATTGATCAAACTGTCATTAAAAAAACTTTTCACCTATTTTTTTTACAAGGGGTAAAGTCAATACAATTAACATAAAATTTAAGTACACAACTATGATATTAAGTCACCCAGGCAGTTAAATGTGAAAGTCCGGTGGTAGTAAAAATTCGTATTATATTTTAACATGTTGACTTGTATTCTTTACTATAAATTGACTCTGTTGTTATAAGCAATCTGATCATGTTTTAAGTTTATATTTATCTAAATCACATAATATAAAGAAAGCACTCCAATATTTAGTTAGTTATATCAATTAGAACGCCATTTTTTATATGTAGACAACAACTATGACATTGCAGCAAGGTACTTTTTTCGAAAGTAAACTTGATTAGATTTTTTTTAAATATTATTTATATAACATTGTATTTTTAGTTTATTGAGTAGAGCTGATATATTTAGTTTACATTTAGACAAGTATTTCAAATGATAGTTGCTTCATTTGAGAACGAAAACGGAAGTTGATGTTGAAACGTGTATTATTTGCAAATATTCACAAAGAAAAGAGCCATTTGTTACCGTTGGAAGCAAAGGGCTCAAAACATTAGTGCGGTTTTAAGAAGTTTATAAAAATAAAGATTGGAAGAGACAGTTGAGAAACAGAACGACTGCAAAAGTGCATGCTATGTGTCGACGAGATTTCACCTCGAAGGGCTTGTTTCTTACCTGAAAGCACGAAGAAGGAAAAAACTTCGGTCAGGGGTATGATTTTTTAATACATTACTTTTAGAATGGAGGTACTTGACCCTAAGCAGTGGGTGAAAATTCTGGCTAGCAGCCTTGAAGAGCTAGACTCAGTTCCCAAACGGGAAACGTTTAAAAATTTGATTATAGTTCATATACCGTAAAACCTCGTAAATAGCCCCCTCTCCCACCCCATGTATAATTCTCCCCGTGTAGTTTTCAATATAATTTTTAGATCGTGTAGAAGTAACCCCCGAATATAGTGGGAATTAATCTAATGGTATACTTCTAAAAGTTCCATATGGCTCATGTCTGTCTATTTTGGTTACGGTTTTTAAATCATAATTATTGTTTTTTGTTGTTAGAGTGGGACATTCAGCTGGAAAGATAAATGCTTTATTTGCGGGAAAATTGTTCAAGTTCGGATAATTGTATATAAGAAAAAAATTCTGAAGATCATTGGAAGCAGAGACGATGAGTGGGCTTTCGATGTACACCATCGTGTGAATGGGTGTATGAATTCCAAAAACTTCTCATTGCAGAGACCGTAAGTTGGTACACGGTATTTTCTCCAGTGTATACTTACCATGCATGTGCTTTTATCGTAAATAAAAAAAAGAAAAGAAGCGAAAATATATTTATTTTAGTTTGATGCTTTGCTAGAATTTTTTATCTGCATGCATCTATTTTTAGGTCAATTCGCAAAAAATTGTTACAATCTCATTTTTGTCGCACAAATAGAGAATTAATCATTTCTTTGTTGTATGAATTTAAAACTCTCAATTCTGGAGTGCATCTTCTCAAGGCATCAGAAATATGTTCTCAGAAAACCATTCAATATTGTGGTATGATTCTTCTGACACTGCTGGTTTGCCAAATGTTTTATTTAAACCAATATTAGAACTTCAGTCTCCAACAACGTTTTCACCAACTGTCAGAATAAATTTCCTTTGGCAGTCTTCTGCACTGTTCAGTACAATAGACAAGAAGCCACAGTGGAATGGGTTTATGCAAAAAGCAGTTACTCTCAAAACAGTGAAACCTTTATGCTGTCAATAAACTTAAGCCCCTCTAATGAGAATTGCATTTACTCAGCATTAGTTTTTATTCAGAATCAAAAGAATCTTAACGTGACAACGCCAAGTATAACATTCTATCAACCTTTGTGGTTGAAAGCCTTCGAAATCTTTATTTTGAAAAAGCTGAAAATTTTTGTGCGTTTAGGTTTTCACACATTGATAAATTTTATGGGAAGTATTTGTAACATTATGGAAGAATCGGGGCTTGCAAGGCTGTTGGAACCAATATATGCTAAGAATTCAGATTGTCACATTATATCCGGTATATGTTGCTAGGGGACTTCAGGCGCATTTTTTAGTTTTATCAGGGCTAAAAATTATTGTTAGAAAATATGGAGCGAGAACATGACTGGTCAACTCAGGAAATGACTTATGACAAACTAATAAATAAAGAAGTTACATCAGAAGCAATTATCGATCTCAGAATGAAATTGGAGAACTACACAAATGAACTAAAAAGTGATTCAAAAACATCAAAACATTGGATACAGTACCTAGATTACGTTACCATTGTCAAGATATTCATTATAATGGCAAAAAGAGTTGGAATCTGGCATAATCATTTAGAAGCGATGACACGTATGTTGTACATAAAAGTAAAGAATCTTGCGTCTAAACGTAAAGATCAATGGTGAATCAGTTAAAGTAAATCGCACCGAGCTTTTTCAAAGACTAATTGTGCTCATTGAAAGGTCAGAGGATATAACCTCTTACTTCCAGCATGAATTAACACCGGAATTAACTTCGCTGTTCAAGAGTTGTACATGGGAAAACCTAACAAGGCGTTATTGGGTAAAGCTCTTACAAAAGATTCAACTGCTCATTGTGCAAGCAAAAATGTAACTAGCTACGTTCTAGATGGTGGAGCATTATTACACAGGGTTTATTGGAATGTTCCAACAACATATGGAGATACAATTGATCAGTATTGTTAATACATTTCAAGAAAGTACGGAGAAAACGTATGTGTTGTCTTTGATTGATAAAAATCATTCACAAAAAACCACGAACATTAAAAGGAAAGGGAGGAGGTTTGCAGACGTTGTACTCCAGCCACGTACATAAGTTAGCTGTAAATAGTCTGAATTTCTTTCTAACAACAATAAATTAAAAAAAAACCCAACTTGTTAAACCTTTGGTAAGATTAAGAGCAAAACGTCACAAGGTACTCGTATGCAAGGATGATGCAGACAAAACGATTGTAAAGGAAGCCCTAGAATTTGCTCAACAAGGACATCATGCTACTGATACAGAAATCCTCATTATGTTGTTTCGCATGTGGAATTCGTCAATGAGTAATGTAGTATTAAGGCACGAGGCTAGAAAGAGCATTAAGAAAGAATTAGAGCTTATAAGTATCAAAGAGTTAGTTACCCGATTGCTACATCAAATTACAGAAAGTTTGTTGTTTATCGATTCATTGGGTGGGTGCGACACGACTTCAGCCACATTTGGCCAAGACAAAACTGCAGTCTTAAAATTTGTGGAACGAAACAGCGACTAAGCACAAAAAGTTTGTTTAATCTTCAATAATCCATTTTCTACAAAAGAGTAAGTATAGAATACTGGAGTAAAGCTAGCTATAAAGCTTTATGGTATGTATCTATCTTGAATTTGTAACTTGATTCAGGTCAAGTTAATTGTCTATTCCTTTTATTGTTATACAAATGCATTTTGTCTGCAAGTTTAATAGTAACAATATCTACAAAATTTCAGGGTGCATGCTCTCAGTTGAGCCCAATACGTACACATTATACATTCTAAGCTTTGTTTTTGATGGATAAACCTGATATGCTAATTATATTCCGTTGTTAACTGCAGCACAACAGCAAAAAACCCATGTAGCAACACGTGTCCGTGTAGCCATCACGGCGTAATAGCTTGTGGTCATTGTCACGGGACGGAATGTAAAAATTTGAAGCTAGATGACGATCATGATGACGATTCAATTGAGAGTGACGAAGACTCCAATGACGATGTAAATATTTTTGAAAACTTGCTTAATATTTGATTTTTCAGTGTTTTGTAGTAAATCTTGATGATGCTTTCGTTAATTTTACATAGTTATTTTTTATAATATAAAATTTACTTCAGACTTTAATATGTAAGCCCCTGGACGAATGTATTACTAATATTAGAGTAATGTACTTTACCATTTTATGTGAAGTCTTTAGATGAGTAGTATGTTATTAGTATGTTTAATGAAATTTAATGCATTTAAGGTAAAGTGCATTACTGTAGTAGTTTTTAGGAGGGTTAAATACCAAAATACGGCGGTAAAAATGTCTATTTTTGCATTTTGTGTGAAAAATAAGCTTTTTTTTGTTTTGTTTTGAAGAAGTTTCTCTTGTAATACAAATATATTACAAGAAAAACTTCTTCAAAAAAAAAAAAAAAAAAAAAAAAAAAGAAATTGTGAAAAAAGCTTATTTTTCACACGAAATGCAAAAATAGACAATTTTACCGCCGTATTTTGGTATTTAACCCCCCTAAAAACTACTACAGTAATGCACTTTACCTTAAATACACTGTTTTAAGCCGGTTAATCACTGTTAATCTAAATTTACTTTAGAAAACCTTCTTTAAAAATAAAAGTTTGTAAAAAAAGCTAATTTTTATACAAAACTAAAAAATTTTACACCTCCGATTTTGATGTTTAAGCCCCTAAATCACTAAATAAAGGCACTTACTTATATATGCGAAGTTTTTACATGAATAATCAGTGTTTAATCAAATTTTTGTAAAAATTGCTTTAAATTTACCCCATAGAAAAGAAATTACAGAAGCACAACCCCCTGAAACCTGAAAGGGTGACTTTTACTTAATATGTTTGTTTGATAATCTAGGAAAGTTTCTTTGTTTTCTTATAATTTTTAACTGTTTTGTTTTGGAAATATTATGAAAAACTATAAATGAATTTAAAAAACAATTTTGCAACAATGCACATCAGAAACCATGTGAAATAACACCGATCTTTTCCTACCATATTCCAGACTTTTACCAGAATTTTCGAATATCCTGATCGGATGGACACCCTATGCTTGATTAATGGTTAATTATTTATTGGCAATAGTTATTCACTTAGTTCAAATCTAACCCATAACATTTTACGTTTTTTCTGAAGTTAAAAACTCTTTAAATTTTTGCCTTTTTATCAAATTCTATAAAATACGAAATTTATGCCATTCAGACGTTAAAAGAAAAATACAATATAAATTCCAATTTACAAAGCTTCGTATGAGAAACATTACATTGTAGTTGAATTTAAATAACTGAATTTATTGCGACGTACTAATACATGCTCCGATTAAACACTATGGAGAGATTATAAGATATTTCCATAAATTTGTGTTAAGAATATATTTAATGAACCTAAGTTATTTTTCCAGCTAATTCGTTTTTATTTATTTTTTTTTTTTTTTGAAAAACCGAGCAACAAATCTAACTATTTTTTTAGACTAACGTAAATAGTAGCTGAATTAGCACAATTCTTCTCTTTGACTTCGGCTGTGTATACTCCTTCGAATTTTTTTTTCATATCTTTTATCGTAAGTGAGGACATGGCAATTTCTTTGTTTATAGCTTCTGATGAAATCATGTAGTCCTTATTTTTCTCCATTATTTCAGTTCCTTCGAATATCCATTTTAATGACGCTTTAGACGTGTGTTGTGCCTTCATTACAACGGAATCGCCAAGGGCTCCATCAATAGTGCATTTTGTTACTTTGATGTAGGGTGGTACTGAAATAAATTTAAGTCATTATTTTTCAACTTATAATACACACAAAAGAAATAAAAATTCAAGCTAAGCTTAAAGCATAAAAGTGAATTCTTATCAAAAATCCGACGTCATTACATCATTTGCTTTTTTAGCCTTTAATTTGAGCCTTTAATTTTAGCCTTGTAATTTGAGAAAATTTAAAATGCAATATTTATTTATTATGGGGCATCCACATATGCACGCGCTTTTAGCATCAATATTTTGAAGAAAAAAAACGGGATTTTATTAGTGCTATTTGCGTTCATGTTTTGTTTAAAAATGCTTTCTGAAGGTTACGTAATTACATAACTAAAGTGACTTAAATGTACGAATGTTAAACTATGAATATTTAATGGAAATTTTACTCTAAGTACTTTTAAAAATATGCGACTTATAACAAAGTAGAAGTTATACAACAAGGAAATAATAAATGCTGGATTATAAAATCTAATTGTGCGTGAATAGTCCTTGTAAAATTCTAAAGACAACTTAAAACTATTTACAAGATTCACAAGGGTTCCCGTTTGTAAAATATCCATATAACTTCTAAATCTAAGTAAACAAGTTTTTTTATCTGCTATTGTACATAATTTAAGTACAAGCTTCAAAAAAATCAGTTTATAATCAATAATAATTCCTAGATATTCTACTTCATTATTTACACATACAACTTTACTCTATATATTAAGATACAGGTAAGGTTTCTATTCCCAAGAATACTATTTGAAACTTTGAAGGGTTTGTTGCCATAGTTTTTTTTTTATGGATATTTTGTAAGAAAAATGACTATGACTTTATACATCGTGTTTAAAAACGAGCTTTACGGGTAATCCGGAACAACTTCGAACTTAATTTTGAGGAATTCTCTCGGAAAACACAGTCAGTGCTTATACAAAACATTTACAGATTCTAATGTTAGAGATATATAAACCTATCAACAAACTAAATCCCAAACTAATGTGGGAAAGTTTTCCTGTAAAAAATGTACCATGCCGTCTCAGGAATTGCATTACTTTGAAACTCCCACTGGCGAAACATCTAGTTATGGAGCAAATTCACTTATTTTTAAAGTGTGTTTTCTTTGGAATGATCTTTCTCTTGGTTATAAAAGCTCCAAAAAGTCTTGTGTCCAACATGTCGTTAGTTTTAACGGTAAATAAATCAAGCACGATCAAAAAAATTGAGACGAATGGGCTTTTATCATAGAAAATGAATAAAAAAATTTTGGGATAGTTAGTTTGGTGCAAAAAAAAAAAAAAACATAGCTTGACCCTTCTCTTCCTCTTCGTGCTTACATACTATGCGGATGATCCCTATCCATTACACCCAACTTCAAGCCAAAAAAAAAAAAAAATAAATAAAATGGAGTAGATTCAGAGAAAAAAAAAAATCCAGATTTACTGTCCACTTTCGCCTCATTTAACCCAAAATGGAGCTAAAAAGATTATTATACATTTTTTTTTTTTTTAATTTGGCAGTGTCTCAGTCATTTGCCTCATTAACCTTAACTTATACCAAAAATTGCAAAAAATTTAAATGAATAGAACGTGGAACTGATAAATTTAACCTCGTTTACTCAGACTTTAGCAACTTTAATATAAAATATAAAATATGGAACAATCCGTTTATTTCTCATACTTTAGATTTAATTTCATCCAAAAAATCAAATTGTTAGATTTTTTTTCAAAAATCCGGATTTGTCACGTCATTAATCTCATTAACACTCAACTCCATGCAAAAAAATAAAGTAACGAGCCAATATTACGTTAGGTTCAAGAATGATAAAAAACAGACTCTATTGAAATTTCAAAACCATTTTAAGTGAAAAGATATATATGATTTGTTTCATTACTATCGGGTTTTCAGTTGATGGTAATTTAAAACAAAAGATTGAACAATGAGTTCCTTTTTTCAAAAAAAAAAAAAAAAAAAAAAACGGCGGACTGGCGGATAAAGAATTCCTGGGACTGGGCGGCTTTATCAAGAGTCCAGTAAATTGAAATATATATATATGATAGTAGAGATGATAATTTTCTTGACCAAATTGAAATGCTGAAAGTTAATGGGTTCTTGGTAGAGAAGAACTAAAAAACTTTCATTTCATAAGTTTTCACGTCATTAATAAGTTTAAATATAAGATATATTTAGGTTAAAGCATGAAAAAAAAAAAATTTAATAGTTATATATATATAATTTTAGAAGAATTGTCAATCTGTAACACCTTTGATCCTAATTTGGTCTGACCAAACAGGTTTTATCACCCTATCGCAATAGATTTCCATAGTGCAACTTCTTATGTAATTTTTTCTTCCAACAAATCTCTTTTGAATCTCAAATTAACAAAGTTAAAATTTATAAACTTATTTAACGACACATATATAAAAAGTATGAAAATATATGCTCCGTCAAAAATTGTTAGGTAGAATTTTTATTGAATTAAAAGTATAACAATTTAGCTTTATTTTCTTTTCAATTCCATCGATTTATTGTTCTCACGTTGACTCATGGGGGAATTTTTAAGTGAGACGAAGTACTAATCTCAACTAAAATATATCGCTTGCCAGTTACTGATTGTGTAATAGTGAAAATTACAACATTGCAAGAAAACAAGGCTAAGGTTACAACTTCGGTCTATAAGAAGTTAAAAGCAATCCTGGTTTTTATCTTATTAAAATCTTAAAAAAAAAGCATTCTAAAAGCATTTTTTCTTCAAAAGAAAGCAAGGACAGTAACAGCACTATGCCAGTCAAGAGAAGAAAACAAAATGTGTAAGGAATGTGCAGTATTTGGGTGTAATAATACTTATTATAACTGACAAGATATAGCTACTGGCATACATAAAATTCCCTACGTTTGCTGCAGTTATTAGTAAATAGTGTACTTTATGTAAGCGAAGAAATAACGAAGATGGTTTCAAAGTTAATAAAACGCAGTTCTCTGCCATCTTAACTCTGCTGATCAGGATATGAAATACCACAGACAGCGTTGGAATATTTTTCCTGGCTCTTTTTACTAAAAAAATCTCCACTCCTCTATGCTGACCATACAAAAAGAACCTCGCAAAGGCACACTTATTAGAAAGTATGAACAAAGTATTGACAAGAAAAGTTTTACATTTGATGAAATTAAAAATTATGACAGTGAAATCCGGTGTTAGACAGGGTTTCTTAGTTACATTGCATTATTTGAGTATCTAAGACTTAAAACTGAAAAAAAAATCATAATTATGGAATGGAAAAGACTCGTTGAACTTTCAAAGAAAGCATGGCCCGAAACGAAAGCTGGAACTTATCGACGATTGGAATTTCATTATATTGGTACGTTTAAAAGTTGAATCAATGAAAGCAAAATGTCAAACCTGATCACAGCATAAATACTGTAATTCATGGAAAACTTTGGTAGGTATTTCACCAAATGGTGGAGTAACTTTTGTTTCAAAACTGTGGACAGAAAGTTTTTCTGATAAAAGACTAACTTCAAAATCTGGTTTGCTTTAATTACTAAAGAATGGAAAGTTATGGCAGACCGTGGTTTTGATATAGACAATAATCTTTCTGAGGAGGGCGTACCATAATTAAATGTTGATGAAACAGCCCGTATTGCTGCAGTTCGAATTCATGTCCAGCGAGATATCGGTAGAATTAAATATTACCACATACTAGATGTCCTATCAGTTCTTTCTCTAAAAGCATTGAATGATTAAATATTTACGGTTTGTGGTTTTTTTACCAACGTTTTACCTACACTCCACTTGTGCTACCACCAGAAGAAAGCAAATATGATAATTATTACACCTTTTCAACGTATTTCAAAGTAAATGTGATGCATGTGGATCATTTGAGTAAAGAATCATTTGTGTAACATTGCACATTTAAAACTATATATCAAAATTAATTATGATAGTAGCTTCCCTTCATGTTAAATCAATTTTACAGTCCACGTTATTTTACAACCACACAACTTAATAAAAACATTACTTGACCAATTACGAATATGGGATGATACACCACATACCAATTTGAATGTAACACAGAGCTGCAAATCAAACAATCGACAAAAAAGGCATATATGTTTTTTTGCTTATTAAAATATGCTTTTAAAATTGACGGCTATTTTCATCACAGAAAGAGTCTTGAAAAAGAACACCTTAAATTAAAGATGTATTGGTTAAAAACCTTCTTTAAAACTCTTATGATACGATTCAAAACAAAAAAAGTACAAAAATAAGTATATGTTACCATCTTTAATAACTCAAATAACTGTTTTTAATGTATCATGTTTTAAGGAATGCGTGACTTTAAAAAAAAGTCGTTGTTTTCTTGAAGATATTACTTGTATTTTGACCATCCATTTTATTGATAATGAAGTTTACCTCTACTCAACTTGTAAAAAGTCCAGGAGCAAAATCACGGCGATAAAAATGCTCGATTCATGATAGTGTTTTCTGCCAGTAACTCTCATTGAAAATTACAGTCTCAACATGTAAGTCATCTCCAAACCACACAACAAAGTTTTGATTGTGAACAAAATAACTGTCCTATTATTTGATAAAAATATGGATGTGAAACATTTGAAAAATATGGAATCTAATCCTTAAAAAAAAAAAAAAAAAATTTTCTTAATAAAACTTTTTCAATATTTATATTGAAATTTGAAGAGACATAGAATTTCAACAGTCCATAATTCCTTTGTGTCGGCGTTATTGATTAATGTGCCTCTAATGAAGCTCCAAGATATGGATGACTATGTGAAAAAATTGGATCAGGGTGAGAAAAAGTTTTAGAGGATTTAGTGAAGAATGATAAAGACATTCTCTTCATTTTTAATTCCATGAGCCATCCCTAAAGCATGATAGGATAAGTACAAAATGGTGTGAATTCTCTTGATGGATCAAATTGTTTACTGCTGCAGTATAATTCTTTTAAGCAGTTAACTATTTATTTCGCAGTTGCCACCAGAAATAGAATGGTAATTTATCTCTAGTGTTCTTTTCGTTATCACTAACATCTTCAGAACAAACGATTATTGAATTTACGTATTTATCTAAAGTTCGTTGAATTTATATTTAGATATGCAACAAATCTAAATCACTTTTAATTACATTTCTATGGTAGAAAACACGAAGATAACATTTATTAGAATTAGGTTCAATTTTTTGTTTAAATTTGTTAACAAATTAAATATTTTAGAAAACTGTTTCATCAGTAGTGGCAGGTTTTGACAATGAATCACGAGGAACATTTTATTTGTAAATTTTTACAGGATCAGAAGTTCTCTCAGGTCTTTGTGGTTAAAACCTTCTGTTGCAAAAAGAACAGCACCAATGTGGTTAAACTTGTCTGAACATTCGACACTAGATCCAGCAAACATCTAAAAACTGCTGCGACAATTAAATCTTTTGAAAATTTAAAACAACAAAACTATGTTTATATTTCCTTGATGGTTTGACACAGTATTCATATTTTTCCGTTACAACAACAAAATATTGCTGTGGAAGGTCAGTTGTTCAAGGTATGCCTTGTAGATCTCTGGCAAAAAAAATCTTGGTATGTAACACAAGTAGTGTGGTCTGAAAATAAAGAACCATCTTTCAGAGGTTGAGACTGTGACTTGCATGAGAGTGGGAAGAAAATGACATAAGTTTTGAGCAAAAAAATCTGATTACTGAGGTTGATTTCTTATAAAACTCCAAAACTTTCTTTTTTTAATTCCTTCGCAGAAAACTGCTTCAAATCATGCAAGCATGCAACAGACGTAGAATCTCTTCTATAGTTATTGTGCAAGAGCTCAGTATACTCAAAAATATAAACAAGGTAAGCCAGATCTCCCTTTGATTACACTGAAAATCCAAAAAGTATTGCGACTCAACATTATTTTTGTTTCGATGCTAGCAGGCCGGTTTACACTACACTACAAGCGGAAAAGCAACATCCAAACAGTGCATTAAAAATCTTGACAATATAAAACTATTAAATGTTAACCATTCCCCCTCCCTATCTCCACTAATGCCGGAGTGTCAGAAAACAGAATACAAAGAACAAATTACAACTCTATTGTTCTCGCATGGCATCAGTCTGATGGGGTCACAATGGGTGTCACTTTGATGGGGTCAATGAAAGGTGATGGTTTTAGTGATGACATGACAGTTTGGTAAGTGACAAGGGTTTTCAAGTGTTTTCAACATACATTACCAACAACATAAAGTTATTTAATAAAGGTTAATATTTACCTAGATTTTGTTTATCAGCAGAATAAATTATTTTATATCATAAACCAGAATTATTACATTTTTTTCAATCCTGATGAGGTTTGAGTGATCTACGAGGTGATATGCAAAACTATGGGATTTAAACTTTTTTGCTTAATTTTGAAAAAAATCTCTCAAAAAAATGCCTTACTTTGCATGTAGACTCGCTGCACTGCGTTGACTTTACCTGACTTACTTTCAGCACTTATTCTAATGAAAATATCACGTTCTATACCATTTATTGTCAAATTGAGTTTACTTGGTGAAAAAGCAAAATTTTCATATTTCAACATGTTTTTCCAAGTCACATTATCATGAGTATAATGCCAGTTTATTGAATACGGATTTAAAGCGTATGATCCGGATACTTTTGCATATGTCCTGGCTGTATATCCGGGACACAAATCTATAGGGTGTAGTAAAACTTTAGTGGCGGTCCGAATATCTAATGCAAAATTCATTTTGTATATCTGGACAGGATCAACGTCTTTGTTTGCTTCTTTGAATTCATATCTTAAAAATAAATGCAAACATCTGATCAATATTTTAACTTCTTATATTTTAAGGTTTTTCAATAAAATCACAAAAACTTTGGAGTACATAGTTTAGATTAAACTTAAATATGTGTTATTAAAGAGATAAAACGCGTGTCATGTGTTATAAAATTTTATTGAGCGACGTTTCAGGAGTCATGCTGCTCCTATTATCAGGCTAGTTACTGTATTGTAACTAGCCTGATTATAGGAG